>JAFHBW010000051.1:0-102309 GCA_019022765.1 Westerdykella sp. P71
CCCCTCATCCTTTTCCCCCCCATTCTTTTCCCCCTCATTCCTTACGCCCCTCATCCTTACGCCCCTCATCCTTATGCCCCTTTCCACGGGTCCCTTCCTCTAGCAACTCTTTTAACCATCTCGAATCCGGCTGGATGTGGAACTTCTGCTCGTAGGCCGGTTTGAGCAAGCCGGACTTGAGTTCGTTGGTGCTGAGGAGAAGCAGACGGTGTAGACGTCCATATCGTCTGTTTACCCTAATCTTCCATATGGTGAGCGGCCAAGAGTAATTGTGAAAGCCAAGCTTTGTTCCTACCTTCATACAGAAGCTAAATTTAAAGCAGCGTGTCAATGCTTCCAGGAGGCGTTCAGATCGCGTCACGCTATCCCCCTTCCCGTCTTTTGGCAGAGGCAACGGTGTCTCTTCTTTAACACTTTCGAGGACCTGGCTTGCTGCTTTCGGTTCTCTTTCTTTACCCTTTTCGTTCCCTGCTCTTTCTTTCTCCCCATTCGCCGGATTTCGTGGTTTTTCCGAGGCTACTGTGCCAGACCCTTTTGGCGTTTCTTCTTTACCATGCAGTTCGTTCTCTGTGCCGTTGAAAGGAAATCCCCGGGCAGGTACGATGCGCTTTACTACCACATGTCGCTTGACTGTGTGCTTCAAATCCGGGGTCAACTTCTGAGTGTCTTCCTGCGTTCCGGCCCAGAACCATTGATACAGAGGACGCTCGTGCTCGTGTTGAGGATTATCGACAACGCGATGAGCACTCACGCTCCACGCGCTCACTGCATACTGCACGGTTAATCCAGTAGAGCGAGATAGGCCCAGCGACACGTTTGCTGATGGTACCTGGGACAATGCAATACCGGCCTGTCCTGAGACAGTGGTGTTGCTACTCCTAGTCACTGTGAAGGCGGCTGAGGGGTCGGAATCTGGCGACATGACAAGAACCTCCTTGGCTGAATTGTGGAGGTACTGAAGGCAGATGTCATGGAAGAACATTTCGTGGTGATCGCTAAGAATGAATCAGTATTGTTCACAGGAAGAAGCATTTGTCGCATGTGCTGGACCTTTTCCGCGAATGGTAGCGGAGAATGGTTGTCTCGATATTGAATCTGGCTGCGATATGAACATGTTCGCCATGGCGTTCAACCGTTATCACGGGGTCGAGAACACAAAACGACGTATAAGGCGCCTTTCTATCGGTTGGGCCCGTGAAGTATTGGTGCTCACAATCAACAAACAGAGCGGCATCTCTGTGGCGCAGTTCTTGTAAACGTCTACTGTGGTTGAGTAGCTCAGTGATCAGGCCCAGGTCGCCCTTGACGAATATGTGGTCTGGTTTGGCCTGTTCAGGTTGGCAAGTCAGTCAAAGGCTCATAGATAGGTTGAAGTGGACGGCCCTACCTGATCCAAATACCACGGGACTCGATACTTTGCCAGTGTTTCAAAATCGAGTTGGTCGCGATGGACCTTGAAGTCCCAGAATAAGTCAAGCAGTGCAAGTTGGTCATTGTGGGGTACCCTATTTGGGCAAGTCTAGGAAGCAGGTGTTATGGTTACCTCGACATATGGTGTTTCGTCAGCCATGATTTGGACTCGCAAACCCTAAACTAGGGCTGGGACCAGGATATCACAGTGGTAAGTTTGTCACGAACAGCGAATTTGATATGATCTTTAAGAGGACTGCTGCACCAAACAGAAGTGCGCTTTCGGGCGGCGCTATCAAATGCCTTATATCTACCGAGCCACGCGCAATGGTTTGTCACCTAGGGTAGCACAGCAGGGTGCCAACACATGAGCGAGCCAGCCATGGCCATTGCAATTGGTCAGAATGGACTAGCCCGGTTCAATATTCAGCTCAAATACGAGATCTACAGGGGCGAAACTGCATAAAGGTTCTATCTCTCATTCTCCGCGGTGGTGGAGGAACGCGGTGCGCATTCTTGACCGGTGCGTAGATTGGTAAGTCAATAATTAGGTTAGTCGGGACGAAACGAGTCGACGCATATCTAGGTACAGCTCGCTGCGGCTTACTAATAGTCTACCCGCGCTCAAGCGCTACGAGCTTATGGGAAAATAGAGACAAAACCGGATGGATTGGTAGAGAAGACGGACCGTGAGTTAGGTAACTATAGTTAACGTTAGTTACGAAGAGGTGCTGACTAAACCTTTGGTCACGTGGTTTACACGTGAAAATCACAATGCCAAGTAATCTATGTACAGGGTCGCAGGAGTGGCTGCTGAACCTTGGAAGAAGACAGCCCTTGTCTCCATGCCTCCGCGTCTCCCTCCGAAGAGCAGAGAGAGAAACCCAAATTGCCATGCGTCCTTCCGAGCCTGCATTTCTGCGACTCTCAGCGACTCGAACCGCCCAGCTGGCGATGGCAGGGGCTCAACGGGACTTGGCGACATCTGTGCAGCGGGAGGCGGGCCCTGCAGATTGGCCGGGCGTCTAAATTCCATCATTCACTGGCTCAACACCACGTCCAATGCTCCCTCAAAGTCGTCTCAGATGGCTGTCCGTCCATGTTGTACATCTGCTCCCAGCGAATCTACGGCGCCTACGAGCCTCGATCCTATAGAGTGGCGCCCGCTATACTGCCCCATTCAACTCTGCCACCAATCAGCTCACGCTTCCCTCCAGCTCAGACAGATTCCCACCCGTACTCTTCTTCTCTCAAACCTTCGTGACTGGCGCTGCTAGCAAATCAGAGCTGGAATGGCGCGCACCATGGTTACCTCAGTCTTCCAGCGATGTGGAGTCGCGTGTCCCCTCCGCTACCAAACCTTCTCCTGATTTCGCCTGTCTTTTCTTCTCCGGTTCTTCTGTCTCCTTCACCTTCTGTCCCTTCAATTTTCACTTTTTAACTGTCTCTGGCTTTTATTCAGCATTGTTGGGCGTCATTATCGTTCTCTTCTACACCGTCGTTACGTTTCGGGCCCCCGTTCCTATTCAGACCCGGCACAATAGAACAATAGCACCATCACAAACCTTCTTTGTTTCAGCCACACCTGACCGTTCTTTGAAACCATACTCTCGAAGAACAATGCATTGTTCGTAATCCGACAGCTGATCTATTACGCGCTTTTGCCTACGCCACTCCCTTACTTTCTTCATTCTAAACTATCACCAAAAACGACGACGACGATTATACTCTCCATACACCAGCGTTTATTCCGATAATCTGGACGGCCTGCGACCGAAGCAGCGCTTCTACCATGCCCGTACCATACGAAAACCAACACGAGACCGTGCCGATCCACTTCGATGGCGCATACAGCGAACGTAACGATGCAAACGAGAAACCGCAATGGGAGCTTGACGCTCAGATCGCGGCTCGGAAGGCCATGTCAAAACGTCACTCCCGCTCCTATACTGCAAGAATGTCACGAACGAAGTCACGGAAGAGAGATATAGTCACACGGCCAGCAAAGCCTACGATTGATACGAGCTTCACCAGACATAAAGGTTCCCTGCCACGTCAGGTCTATCCTAAAGAGAGCGATGCAAGAGTACGAGACTCTGTTAGGAGACCTGGATGGTTTGGAGTAAGCAGGTCCGGTACTCGTAGCAAAGGGCTAGGCATAATGAAAGGCACTCCGCAGCCTGGGGGTCAACCGGAGGATTATATCACGTCTCCAAACCAAGAACCAAAGACTGCAGACACCCTGATGACTCCGATGACTAGTGGCTATATGGGGATATCCCCTTCGGATCGACCTATCCCAATCGGAATCTCTCTCCCATCTGACAGTCTACCTGACCTGAGCCCCTACCAAACGACGCGGAACCGATCAGAGAGTGATGCCACGATGGTCACCCCAAGCATTATCATCACGCCTGCGGCTGCCATGAAGTCGGTATGGTCACCTGATACCGAGTCCGAATACACACCAAGCGTCTACTCCCGTGGGACCTTCAACCCTTATGCAATAAGGTCAGACGTGCCACCAGTCCCAGCACTTCCGCAGGGGTTCCAGGCATCCACGACGACGATCTCCAACTCCGAGAAGCCACAAGACGCGAAGGTGCCACCCGCAAACCGGAGCAGAAATGGAACGCTTGACTCTGCCGGCACCGCTTTCGAAGATGTGGACCTGGACTGGAACCGCAAGGATCGCATCATGTCGAGCACTACAGTGTTCGAAGAGGATGAAATCCCGCTGAGAGGTGGGAACGCACATGCTTCGGTCCTCTCAGTTGATACTTCATTAGTTCCCACTCCTCGCCGATCTCAAGGCTGGTGGAACTACATCACGACGCCCTTTGAATTCTCACGAACGAATTCTGTCTGGACCCAAGGTGGGAGGAATGTGGAAAAGACGCCCGAGATTCCCATGTTGCCCCAGAGATTTGGGGGCGTGAATGATCCGCCTTCTGCGCGATCTTCCTATATCTGGTCGGCGACGGAGAAGAGTCCGTCATTGAAGGATTCGCCATTACTTCCCATCGCCTTCTCAGCAGCCATCAAAGTCTCCAACATGGACAAGCGGCAACGAAGTGGAAGCGGAGAGGAGCAATTGGAGAAGAAGATCGATGCTCCCAGCGTTTCGACCAATACCAGCAACACCGCAGTGGCATCATCGGTGACAGTGACCAACAACATCACAAACCACCACCTTCAGAAAATGGAGCACACGAGCGATCATGATATCACGTCTGGATCCTCGGTGATGTCCGTTCCCCCAGTGGTCGGCACGGCGGCAATAGGGACTGTCTTGACAGCACAACAACTATCACAGGAGCAGCAACCGCTTCAACCAGCACAGCAATCAGCGCAGCCAGCGCAGCCAGCGCAACATCAACAACCGATCAATGTGAACATCGTGTTCCATGATAGGCGGCCCGATGTAGAGGTCCACACGGTGGATGTCAGCCGGTCAGTTGCTCAACAGACGGTTCCCACACCCAACCTGGTGCCGACAGCCTATCAGGCTCGGAATGGCGACAGCCCCGAGTCCAAGAGCGGGTTTTCTCCTCCGCCTCCACATTTTCCTCCGCCCCCCAGACAGCCCACCCCTATTTCTGCCTCTTCTTCATCACACAAGCAAACGAAGAATATATCAAATATGGGCGTATCTGTGAAGGGGAACCCTTATGTGTTCCCGCCTCCCCCCCACTTTGGACAGGCACACGGTCAAATGGGTTCGATCCCGAACAGCAGGTCTAGCTCGCCGGTGCCTTCAGAATTCAAGAAGGGGAAGGCGCCGAGACAGCATCGAAAGGTCTTCAACTTTGCAGAATGGCTCCGAGACCCATTTGGGCGCCGTTCAGGAAGAAAGAAGAAGCAGACAAAGGAGAAGGGCAAGAGCAAGAGCAAGAGCACGAGCCGTCGGAAGAAGTGGTGCCTGTGCTGCTGTTGCTGCTTGCTCATCCTCATCCTCCTGGCCATCCTCCTCCCCATACTTGTGGTGCTCACCCGAAAGAAAAGCAATAATGGCGGTCCTGCCGGGACGCAGTCTCCTATCAAGTGGCTCAACTTGACTGGTTACCCTCCGATGCCGACGGGTATCTCGACGCTAGCTCAACCGGAAGCCGTGGAAGAAGAGACGGGGTGCATCGCACCGGCCACGGCGTGGAGCTGCGCAGTACCCAAGGAGGACCAACAAGCCATCAAGCCAAACAAGCCCGATCAGCCGAACCTGCGCTTCGAGATCGTCTTCCAGAACGGCACCATCGCTGACCCGTCCAAAACACGACCGGCGCGGAGGGCAGCCAATGCCGTATCCGCAGGGGCGTTCATTCGCTCCCTATTACTGGGAACTCGCGCCGCTCCGTCTGCGTCGCCACCAGCGCCAAACGCCGACCACTACAAGTTCCTAGGCGAGACGACGGACGGCAACACGGGCCCGTTCGAAGGCGAAGACACCCCCTTCTTCTTCTCCCTGCTTGACAACTCGTCCTCCCCCTCCTCCACTCCCTCGCGCCTCCTCAAACGCCAAAGCACAAACATCACCTCCGGCATCCCCCCACCGCAGCTCAACCCGGACGGCAGCGCCGCGCCGGCCAACCTCCTCCCACACGCGCAGAATCAGCCCGTCCGCCTGTTCAACCGCGGCAGGGACGACGAGCACTACGGGTTCTTCGTGTACTACGACCGGTCCATCTTCCTCAAGGAAATCCTCCGCAACTTCACGCGGGGCGGCAACCCTGCGGACCAGGACGGCGGCAGCCCCAAGGAGGCGGCGACGTTTCGGTGCACGTGGGCGCAGACGCGGTTGCTGGTGCAGATCTGGACGCGCAGCCAGAAGCAGAAGCCGTTGCTGGGTGCAGGTGCAGGTGCCTCGCCCAATTCACCGGCCAACTCCGACTTGAAGCGGCCCGGGTCGTTCCCTTACCCGGTGACGGTGACGCTGGACCGGCATGGGGGCACGGCGACGGAGAAGATGCTGTATTGCTACAAGATGGAGGTGGATGGGAAGATCAGGGATCTCGGGCAGAACAAGCAGTTCCTGAGGGAGGATCGTGGGTTTGGGGGCAACCTGGTCAGGCCCGGGGGAGGGCCGTTGCAGGACGGGGGAGGGGTGATTGATGGGGGGAGTGGGGGGTGTAGGTGTCAGTGGCAGAATTGGTTGGCTTGAGTGAGTGAGTGAGGGGAGGTTGGTGTTGTGTATATTTCTTTCTTTTCTTCTCTTTTCTTTTCTCCTTTCTTTTTGGGGGCCGCATGAGTTTGGTATTTGGACTGAGCGTCACCTTTTTCCTTGGTTGTGAATGGGATACTTGCATTTGGGGATCTGCTGCTCTTTATTTCATCCAAGCTACAGAATGCTTGGAAATTGGATAGGTAATCAGAAGTCAAAAACGAGAAACCACAGGTGGCTGGATTCTCCAAGATCCGTCCCTGTGGTGTAGTATAGTATATGTCTATGTATACTTCCATCCTCCAGCCTTTGTTATACATTCCATCAAAGTATACCCTTGAAGCAGCATCTCTACGTTCCCCTGCGCATACCATGGCACTCCGGCAGGCGCTCAGTGTACTTGGGTAATCATAAGGCCGGAAGACTACAAATGAACCGGCTGGGCACCAAGCGGCGCCAACGGCCGTTAGCTAGGTACCTACCTAGGTAGGCTTCTAGGCTTCTGGGCTTCCCGGCGAGTCGGCGACGCACCCGGGCATTATTAAAACTCTCCTAGCGCGTCTTACTGCGTACACACTAGGGGATCGACTATTTTTATCTTGAAGCTTTTCTCTAGCAACGTCGACCGTTAGCACATGTACATGTATACTTGAAGCACGATGGCGATTTACTTGGTACGCAGACGTTGGAAATTGAATATCCCTCTCATTATCACTACTTGAGCAAGCAGAAAGTGGGACTCTCTATGCAGACCAGGATGACGACGCCGATTCCACCATGTCCTCCGTCATTATTAGCGGCGTGCCATCATAAGATCGTTGGTGAAGTAAACCATATTCCATTCCATATCCACCATGCATACGCCACCAGCGGGAACCTCATTGATCGATCGTGCCATTAGAGCCACCGAACCATGTACTCCAGCTTTTGCATTGCACCGAGAATAGAGAAGAGCGGGATCGTCGAAAGCATGAATTGGCAGAAGAATGGAGCAAGACGAAGGCGGTGGTTCCGATCCAGAAGGTACGAGGATCCAAGGTGGACCAAAGCATCGACGTCGTTCTCACTCCTACTCCACCTGCAAAGCACTCCACGGCTCCCACTTAGACCAGGACAGCTCCCAAGACAGCGAGGACCAAGCCGGTGAGAGAGAAGGCATTGGCGGCGGCGGCCGAGGGAGGCGCAGTGGCGGAAGGGGAGGGGGACTTGACGGGGGACCCGGAACCGGAGGGAGAAGCGCCAGAGCTGGAAGGCTTCGCGCCGCCGCTGCTGCTGGGAGCCGAGGGCGAGGGGACGACGACAGTGGTGTTACCACCGGCGTGCGAGGTGGGGACCACGACGACGGTAGAGCCGGTCACGGTTGCGGTGTGGACAGGCGACGAGGGGACTGTTGGATTGGAGCGTTAGTGGCACAGACTTTGTGTTGTGGGAGAGTCATTGATGCAACTTACCGACCGACTCGCTGACGAAGGAACCCGTGACGGTCGCGGTGTAGAGAGGCGACGACGAGGGGACGACGACGACGGTGGTGGCCGGGGGAGCTTGGATCTGGCCGTCGCTGATCTGGGAGATGGGCTGGACCTGGGGGAAGGCGTAGGCGCCAGCGGCAGCGAAGGCGGCGAGAGACAGAGAGAAACGCATGTTGGCTGGATTGAATCTGCTGCTGTTTTTGGATTGCTGTTTCGCTGAATGGGATGCTGGGTGGTGAGATGGTCGATGGGATGTTGGAAGCCAAACGAGAGGAGTTCGATGGGATATAAAGTGAGTGGCGGGTTGTGTGGTGAGAGAGAGAAGAAGGAGGAAAGGAAGAGGGAGGCAGGAATGCAGGCGGGGGCAACGGTATTTATGTTGACGTGGTGCAGGAGCAAACGAGGGAAGGTACGGAAGGGAAGGTAGGGAAGGTACGACTGGCACGGAAATGTTCATTACACAAAACACAACTTAACTTGGAAGGCGTCAACCGGTACTGTGCACTGTACGCCGCATGTTTGTTAACTGGTCCGTGCACACCCCTGCTACCTGTTACCTGTTACCTGTTACCTGTTGCTCTTTCTCCATGGTTTGAAACTGCAAGCAATCAATCAGAGAAAGGGAAAGAGAAGGAGAAGGAAAGGATCGACCGAACAGGGTGCCTTCCAAGCCTTTTGCACATGAATAAAGAAACAATACTTGCCATCCATTTCCAGCATTGAAACCATGTATTTTCACGACCTCGTCAGTCCACCTCTCGTGATGGCCATGGTGATGGCGCCAATATTGATGCACATACTGTGATGGTGGTCTGTACAAGCAGAGCTAGCCAAATATGCAAAGCTAGCCAAACGAACTCGGTACGTGCCACGAAGCGTCCGATGATTGCTCTGCAGCCACGCTTCAACCAGCCATCTTCTCCCCGAGTCCCCCTCGTCCAGCCACCCGCAGTCAAGCTCCGCTCCATTCACGGGGCATTCTCCGCAAGGGCCCTCACTTCCTGTTTCCTCTCGCGCGAAGGAAGAGGACTCGGGAGTCGGGCGCGTCCTCAAAATCAAGCTCGCACCGCCTCCCAACAAAGTTTCAATGCCGATCCCGCAGAGCTTTCGCATAGGAGCTGTGTTTGAGGGGCCGTCCACGCCACTCGGACTTGTTTCAATAATAATAATAATGTGTCCACTCTTTCGATGATCTTCCTCGAATGATGAATTGTCCATGGCGCACGCCATCAGCCAGCCTCGTTTCGGAACCTGCTCGCTAACCCTGCCTTGTCCTGCCCTGCCCTGCTCATCGCTGTCGATACGGTACTCCGTACGGTACGGTATAATACTTTGTCGGACGAGGCGAAGCTGCGAGGATCAATGTATGCGAGGGGTCCACACAAGCTTTCGCATCAACGATCCTCCCCAATCCTACGGCTGCTATACATAGAAGCAATGGCGAATCTTTCTTGTCTTGTCCTTTCTTGGTATATTCCTCTGGAAGCTTTTTTTTCTTTCTCACCTTGTCCATCGTGATCATTATTATTGGGAAGAGCTCGACATGAACGCGTCGCTCGTCTGGGAGACCCCTGGCAATGACGTATCCCATCGGCTTCATCTTGTTTTGTCCCTTGCACCCTCTCGTATCCTCCCCCGGTCAACCCACCAAGATTCAACCTTAAGCTGAAGTCGTCAGTCAATTGGGAACCACGGCGCCACCAAACCCGTCAACGAACTGGCTGGAATGACGGAAAACCAATCCAATATCCAATCCAATAATGATAATAATATGAATATGAACCAGAATATATTGACTCTCCTCCCAGGCGGCTAAACCGGACCCGTTCGTGCGCATCGTTGCTCGTCTGATGCAGTGCCACCTGCTTGAAACAACCCCATTGTCCAATGGGCATGATATCCTATCATCCCGTCCAGCAGCGTACGCAGTACGCCTTTTCCCCTTCTTATTATTATTATTGCGCCGTTCGCCAGAACACCAGAGCAAAAGAAGAGTCTTGCTTGGTCTATTCTATTTCCCAATGTTGTCTGGTCTTGACTCTTTGGTCCATCGTTGTTCACTGTCGTGACAATGGTCCTGCGGCTGCGGTGCGTCCTCGCGCTGGGCGGAACGGCCACATGTTGGCTTCTCGGGGTCGGCCCAACAAAGTGCAGTGGCCTGTTACAAAGAAAACGCTCTTCCGCTTCGTCCAGAAGAATGGAGACGACTTTCCGATTCCCCCGCCGCGCACTCCGCACTCCGCACTCCGCACGCGAGCTCTCCTGAGCCATCTTCGTCTTCGTCTTCCTCATCCCGTGGGCCCACTTCAACCTCACTCCCCGGCCCTCTTCTCCTCGCGAATCTCGTCCCCGTCCACCGTCCCACTACTGCTGTTACTCCCATTACTCTCCTTGGCCCCGGGAATCGTCTCCGTGCTGGCCTTTTCATCCTCCTCCTTCCTCGGCGGCGCCACGGCCGTTCGCTGGAAATACTTGTGCACGTGCTCGTGATAGTCCTCCTCGTCCAGGTCGCGATTCCACCCTTCGCCCTTCTCCTCGGCCTTCCTCTCCTGCGCCCGCACCCACTCCTCCCGTAGCTCCGCAATCTTCTGCTCGTAGTCCGCCGCCGGGTCGTAATACTTGCCCACGCCCCAGAACCGCTCCCACACGCTCAGGTGCTTGTGGTGGACCGCGATGCCGTGGTAGTCCTGCTCGCGGCCTGCGCGGATGTACGACCACCGCCGCTCCTGCTCCTTGAGGTCCAGTCCCGTCGTGTCCGGCAGGAACAGCCAGGTCAGCAGCGCCCCCGCGAGCCCGAACCAGGGGACCACGTAGAACTTGGTCTGCGTGTCGATGTAGTTGTACAAGATCGCCGCCATCAACGCCCCCATCTTGCCCATGGCCGCTGAGAAGCCGTGCGCCGTGGCCCGGATGGGCGTGGGGAACACCTCGGCCGCCACGAGGAACGTAACGCTGTTGGGGCCGAACTGGTTGAAGAAGGACGACAGGAAATACATGGCCTGGAACGCGTGGATGTGCTGGGGCCGCGTGAAGAACTCAAACGCGAACGCCGGCACGACGAACAGGATGAAGTCCGCCATGAACCCGACAATCATCATCCACTTCCGGCCGTACAGCTTGTTGTCGATGAAGAAGCTGGCGAGGTAGTACCCGACCAAGCTGACGCCCACGTTGATCAGGTTGTACAGCCAGCCGACCATGACCGACTTGTTGCCCGGGGTAAGCACCTTGATGAACTCGTGCTGGAACAGCTTGTTGCCGTAGAAGAAGACGTCGTTGGCGAACCACGCTCCCGCCGTCGCCATGAGCCGGGGGCCGAAGTAGGTGAAGGTCAGCTTGAGCGATTCCGTGTCGTAGCCCGTGACGTGGTGCTTGGCCTTGGACAGCTTCAACTGCTTGCTGGCGGCCGGCATCTTGTAGAAGCGGTAGTAGACCAGCCAGAGGGTGCCCACGGCGGGGATGGCGAAGCTGACGCGGTACGTCCATTGCGTCGACACCATGGAGTAGGGCGGGTTTCCGCTGCCGTGGTGGAAGATGAGCAGGAGGAGGATGAGGATGACCTGGTTCCAGAACTGGCCCCAGCCCTGCATCAAGAAGGCGCTGGTCACGTTGCGGCCACGGTGAAGGCGATCCTCTCTCGTCGAGACTTTGCCGGCTCCGACGGCGTTCTCCATGCCGGACGTGGCTGTCATGGGATACTCTCCACCGACTCCGATGCCGTAGAAGAACAAGGCCCAGACGTAGCAGATGACCCAGCCGTTTTGCGTCACTCCCCAGGCGGCCGTCAGCATGAGGAGGCCGATGAACATGATGACGGCGTCTTGGATCAGACCGAAGCGTCGACCCATCCAGTCGCCCACGATTCCGACGAGGATTTGTCCTACTTGAGATTAGACACTGTTTTGATAAACACTCGAATTTGATAAGAGCACTCACCAACAATGATACCGGCGATTT
Source organism: Westerdykella sp. P71 (assembly GCA_019022765.1). Taxonomy (NCBI): domain Eukaryota; kingdom Fungi; phylum Ascomycota; class Dothideomycetes; order Pleosporales; family Sporormiaceae; genus Westerdykella; species Westerdykella sp. P71. The sequence continues at coordinate 11,992 of JAFHBW010000051.1, forward strand.
CGAGGTAGTCAATGGCCTGCGTCCACGTCTCATTGCAGGTCTCAAACGTCTTCCAGCACTTGGGGAACACATCCTGCAGCAGCGGCCGAATGTTTCCAATGGAGAAGAGCACGTATCTGAACACGGCGTTAGTTTTGCGTGTTGTTGCAACGCATCATCACATGACGCAAGCAATGGGAACCACGAACCCCTCCAGCAACAGACCGGCCCCGGGGACCACCATATTCTTGAAATACCAGTGAACGGGACTCAGGGGATCCTTCTTGATCATGTCCCACAGACTGGCCGTCTCCTTGCGCACCTCGTCGCCATCGACTTTTCCGACGAACTTGATTCGCTTGGGGATGGACAGGTCGGCCCAGTAGGTGCCGTTCTGGTCGTAGATGTCGTCTGGTTTGAGCAGGTCGTTGAAGACGCTAGCTTCGTTGGCGCTCATGACATGGCGGATGTCTCTGGAGGATCTGTGCTCGTGGCCCATGTTGGGGCCATGGGGGGCGGCGGGGCCATAGTTGCGGAGGGAGGAGTCTTCGGACGAGGCCATGCGTAGGGCTCTCCGCTGGGAATACTGTAATCAGAGTAGGAGGAGGAGGAGCAGTATTCTTGGAGGGTATGTATGTAAAAATGTAATGCGGGGTGAGGGGGAGGAGGGAATACGTCAAACGTCAACCCCTCTATGGTAGGGTTAAGAATAATTGGGAGAAGAGAGGGAAAGAGATGATTCTAGCGCAAGCAGCACTTTGCCTGCGCAGAGGAGCAGTGTTTTAGGAAGTGAGGAAGAGGGAACAGAGAGGGAGGCGACTACGGGCAGGCCGGTGTGCTTTTGTACAGGTGCAGATGGGCGGAACGGGCACTGGGTCGGAAATCCTAAAAAATCTGGAGCGCGCTGGGTTATGGAGCCCACGGAGGGCCATTGCAATGATTGCATGGATGATGGAGCCTATTGCGCCCGGAAGTGACGGAAGTCACGCTGCAGAGATGCCAGAACGGGCAGTAGCGTGGCGACGGACCCATCTCGATGGATCATGATGGATGGATTTGCTCGATTTTTTTGCCAGATCTGGGGTTGCAGCGCAGGGTTCGACTGGGGCGCGGACTTCTAGCCGTTTCCCTTATGTCCTTCTCTGTCAGATTCTGTGTACTGTGTATGCAAGGTCTCTTCTAGTCCTGCTAGTCTATAGGTAAGTCGCCTCCCATCTATGTATCTTGCCTTGCGTCAACGTCAAGCAAACCTCAAGCCTCCCAAGCCTCCCTCGGCACGGGCACGGCGGGCATGGCGGGCATGGCGGGCATGGCGGGGAGCTTAAATTGCGCCGCCGCATCATCCCAATCGAACACAACCTGGACGTTTGCAGGTCGGGAGGGTCGAGAGCAAGAAGTGAGGAATTGATCGATGGTCAAAGAGCCAATCAGAGGCTTTCATTCGCACACGTGTGGAGGTGAGAGGCCGTCGCAGGGGAGGCGAGAGGCCCGGCCATCGACGGGGCCGTTTTGGGCAATACCAAGACAATAGCCCAATGAAGATTAGCGTCGGTGATTGTGGAGCAGCATCGCCCGAGGTCGTGTGAGCAATTCCTCTGTTTGGATGATCAATTCTACCCAAGGCGTGACAGAATCTACGCATCCTCTCCTCCCAATACGCAGTACAGCAGACAACAGGATCAAAGTACAATTCTAGTTGTACGGGTTGACCGTTGGGCAAAGGAAAAAGTCGGGCAAGAGCCTTTAATTAAAAAGTTTGGTTGAAACCACACACGCGGACTCCGTACTGTGCACGGTGACTGCTGACTATATCGTATGAGGTATATCCTAATTCTACGGAGTACGGGGTTAACACAAAGTTTGAAAAGGCAACGTTGGGTGAGACTCACGCGTGGAACAAGTTACAACGCAAATGCATGAAACATCCGTCGGGCGTTTATTCGACAGATAAATGCCGCTCAACGCTAAAGCGCACGAATATATGTCGCTGCTACGTAGACTAAAAGGTTACAGAAACCATCTATGTACAACGAAGAGAAGAAAAAAATGTAAAAGCTAGAAAGGATTCACGAAAGAGTCGTTACAACATCGTAAAGGCATCAAACTCAAAATCCCCCTGCACACTCCCAGCCTGCTGCTGGGTCGACTCGGGCGTCGGATACCCATACGCACCCGCATCCACGCCTTGACCAAACTCCATCATCTGGCTGGTCCCATCGGTCCCGTACTCGTCCGCCTCGATAGCATCGTCCGACTCCCCCGCCTCAGCATCATTACTGCCCTGCCCACTTATCCTGCACCCCTTCTCCCCCTCGCGCACATCCACCTCGCGGATCCAATTCTCCCTCAACCACTCCATCGGCGGGTCGTCTCCGCCCCCCATCCCGCCTCGACCCTCCCCTCCCTTTCCCCTTCCACTCCCTGCACCCATGCCCTTCCGTCCCCTCTTCCTGGGGTGGAAGTGCGCCCGCCGCAGATGTGCAGCCGCGTTGTAGTACGCACCGTACACCTTCCCGTTCTTGCAGTGCTTGCAGCTCGCAAGGAAGGTGCCCTTCTCGCTCGCGTCGATGCAAATGTACCCCTTGCGGAGCGTCGAGTGTGCCCGCGCAATGTGCCGCTCTAGCTCATGCGTGCCGCGGAAGCCGGCAGGCCGGACGTTGCAGTGCGGGCACGGGAGTTTGGAGTGCGTGGGCCGGCGGTAGGTCGCTTTTGGGATGGGGAGGGCCCGCTGCTTTTGCTGTTGTTGTTGGGCCGTGGTAGTGGCCGGTTCTTGTTGTTGGAGTTGTGAGGTGGACGAGTCGGATGATGAAAGCGTTGGAGTGGTTGGTGAGGCTGATTTCGGCGCAATTCTGCGAGAGGAAGAGACGTATGCCTTGGTTGAGCGGTCGAGGCGGGGATGGTACGAGTCGGTCGAGGAGCTCGACATGCGCCTTGCCGCCTTGTCGTCGTTATTGTAGCTGTTGCTGCTGGAGATGGATATCGATCTTCGCATGGCTTCCGCAGCATCATGTGACTGCTGCTGCACTTGAAGGTTGACGTTCGTCACATCAATCGACGTGCACTGATCTTGAAATCCTCCAAGCGGCGAAGCGCTTGGAGCAGACTGCTGTGTAGAAGAAAAAGGAAACACTTGATTGGCGTTGCCAACCAAGGATGAGGAATAAGAAAAGGAAGGAAAACTATCACCGCAACCGCTGATAGCACTCGAATCAACATTGTCGAGAGGGAAAAGAAGAAACGAACCGTCCTCAGTGGGGAGCGGCTCAAAGACACTAGCTTCAGAAGAAGGAAGACGAAGCATAGACATGGAATCAAGGAACTGGGTATTGCAACTCGTGCGCCGGCTCATGCTGCTACTAGACAGAGTAGCAGGCGTGAGGGCGCCCGTCGATGCAATACCCGGCGAAAGAGAGCCGTCGAGCGGCAGACACCACGACTGTGCATCTTCGATTAGTGGGTCGACTGGTAGATGGAGCTGATCTACGTTGAATTGGGGGGTCATGGGGAGAGCAGACGAGCCTGCAGGCTCGATACAACTGCTCACATAGTCGGCAGGCTGATATTCAATGACGCCGTCGGTGCTCAGAGCTGATTGCTCGTGAATAGGATGCAGCGAGCGTTGGCGTTGGAGATAGGTAGGCTGTGAATGGACGCTGTAGTTGCTAGACTCGATGTCACTGGGGTAGTGCGAAGTGGGTAGCGAAGAGGGCAAGGACGAGAAGCTGCGCTGAGAAAGCATGCCCAAGTTGTCACTGGGAGCAGACATTGAAGTCATCTCATGCCTGAGGGAGCTGACGGGTGCAGAGTGAGTGCGGTCCATCGCAATCGCATCTCCAGTCTATCAAGGAATTAGCCAGGGGCCGGTCCGAACCAAAGTCGTAGTGCATACATGGATCTGAGGTGTGATGGAGTTGCCGTAGGCGGACATGGATCGAGGGACTGGGCAAGGCTGTGAAGGAGGGGTGTTGATGGCCGAAGTTGCTTGCCTCCAGAGCTGTTCCCGTTGTTGTTGAGGGAGCTTGGAGTTACGGAGGGCGTGTTGGAGAACTTGGAGGTAGGTGTTGTCGGCAGTGGGGTTGACCGGGGAAGCCATGGCGGCCTGAGGGGTCGTTATGCCACACAAGTGCGAGGAAGGTGAAGCAAACGGTTCTATGATGACACGATCAGCCATGGCGTTAGTGAATTCAATAGACTTGGTAGAGCATACTGTGTGTGATTTTCGTCTTGCAGACGAAGGAGACGGACAATTCGAGTCGAGCACTGCAGAAACAACGTCAGGCTGTGGAATGAGGAAAGGAATCAATGAAGCAGATCGCGAGGCGGGAGAGGGCCCAGCTTATGACAGGTCGGTCGTGTCCCGTGGGTGGTGATGCGTTGGCACAGCAGGCAACGCGGCGAAGGTCCCAGGACGCTGCGCCAAGCTCAACAGGGCAACTCAGCTGTCCCTCCTCATCACCACTCATTGGAGCCGAGACACTGCACAGGGCCTACCATTGGCCGCTTCATTATTGTTTCCTTCCGTTACCCGGACTGCGATGCATTTCCAAGGAGTTGCTTCTGTCGTCCTCACCCACTGATTCCGCTCGTCGCTGCTACCCTCCCTTCCTCGGTCGTCGTAATCCTGCCGTTCCCAAGGGTTGTCAGCACCTGGCACCTCTTCGACAGGCTGAGCCACGGAAACGACAATCGCGCAACGCCCTTCTCTCGTGTCGCCTTCCGGTCGCGATTTGTTATCAAGGGAGGGGTTATAATGGGCGCTTGCCTTGGTCGGAGCGTGGGATGTCACTGACCGAGGTCGTGATGATCATGTTAGGAACCTTGGAATGCGGCTCTCCAGATGCGAAGGATGGTCAGGTGATACCCTCCAACCAACATCATTCCTAGCACACAGTCTCTCGAGTTTCTTTTTGTCCGTCACAATCTTCTTCCTTTCTCTGTTTCGATCGCGATTGTCTCCATTTGCATCAAATGCCTTTATTTTCTGCTTCCCGGTTACAGTCTCTATTTCCATCCTTAGGATGCATTGTCAAGTTCAAAACGGCGATATTTGATACCGATTTCGAACAGTCCTCATTCTGAGCATTCGCTCTCTCCCCGTTATCATCTAGAGAATCGCAACAGCTCCTTCATCCTCGCCCTCCCCGGTGTCAAGGGCGGGTCACTCGTCCCCCTGAAGTGCCCCAGTACTGGCCGCCCATGTTCCGCAGCCGCAAGGTCCTCCTCACCCAAACCCAGTGTCTTCAACGCCTTTGGGGACACCTTGGCCGAAATTATATCATCTCCTCCCTCTTCTCGCCCACCCTTCACTCCGTTCGCAACTGCCACCGACCCCGATGTCCAAAACCGATCCAAAGAACCCGGGCCACTGGATTCCGGCATCACAGCACCAAAATTGGCGAAGTGGGAAATAATGTCGTCCAGTGCAGCATCATCAGACGCCCGCCGGCTTTCCGATGCCATCCGTATCTCTCCCACCGCATCCACAAATGGCTCAAGCGTAGCGACAGATCCCTTACGATAGACCCTATCGATGGCGAGTGGAATAGCGCCTACATCGCACGGCCGGATGGGACCGGGAATGTAAACACGGCGGTAGTCGTGAGGAAGAGAAGCAGGATGCTCGTTGATGGTCCCCATAGCCCATCCACTCCATGAGTGCGGGAAACTTACGTCTGGCCGTTTCGGTCGCGGCGGCGCTTGCTTTTGCTTATAATTCCCTCCTTCGAGCGTTGGTATGGATATATCGGGTTTTGACTGAAACAACCGTCTCGGCCCCGGCCCCATACCCCCATACAATTCGCGCGGCGTGCTTGCTACGGAGCCAGGAGTATCTGGCAGTTCCCTGCTTTGAAAGTCCACAGTCCGGGCCTTCGGCGTTGTCTTCCGCGTATCCAATCTCTGCACACGACGTTGTTTGAGCGTTTCTCTAACCCGAAGTTTATCGGAGAAGGAAGCGGGGGTATTAGATGGTAGTATGGGAGCGGTAGACGTCGACGCACTTCCAACATCCCCTCCCGAACCCGTCACAACCACTCCCTTGTGCTCAACCGTCTTCAACTCCGGCTCAGTCGCGCTATCCGAATCCAACCCCTCAACCACAAACCTCGCGACCGTCTCCCCTCGCCTCACCGTATGCTCCGCCGGCGGCGGCCTCCACACGCCAGCTCCAGCTCCAGCTCTCCTCCCCTTCTCACTACTCCTTTCCCTATTCGCACCATTCTTCTTATTCCCCTTCCCACTCAACCCCCCTTTCCGCTTCCATATCAAACTCCTACTCTCCGGGGTCCCGAGCCGCGACGGCCGCGGAAACACAGCGCTATTCAGACTCCTCTCCCAATTCCCTCTCCCCGTCCCACTGACGCTCCGACTCAGTCTCTTCCTCCCACGCACATCATGCAATATCGAGCTTCGTCGTGCGACCCGAGCGCTGATCGCTCGGCGGGGAACCTGCGGTTTGAGCCCCAGGAAGCCAAACCCGTTGCCTGCGTGGAGAGACGCGTACGATGTGCCTGGTGGTGCTGTTGCGGCTTTCTTGCCTAGCTTTGGATGGCTAGGTGCGTTGGAGGAGGGCGTGTTGCTGCGGCGACGATTGGAGACACGAGGGCAGCGGGTTGGAGTGTTTGGTAGAAGGGAGCTGCTTGCTTGAGAAGGAGGAGCGAGGAGAGCATCAGGCGCAGACGAGGCAATACGGATCGTTGATGTACGCCGAAGGTTTGTTGGCCTTGCGGAGGAAGAAGGCGATGGTGGAGGGCGCAACGGTAGGTCGTACCTGAGATGCGGTTTGCCTTGCTCAGTGGCATCGGAAGGAGGAGTATCCGCCATTGCTTGTGGTTTCCGAGGCATGCGATGCGCTCATGTGGCGAGCATTTCTAGGGATGTCCAATGGTCGCATGCGCAGCGGTCCGTATGCATTCGACTGCGCCTTACCGGGACAAGGAGACAGCGATATGCTGTCTACGCCATGCATGACGGGCTGTGGTATCGTCATTCTTTGTTCGTCAGCTCTACAACTCGCCCCCTAAGGTCCTTCGTTGCTGCGAAGAGGTGTCACGTGCCCTTTGTTGAGGTGAGGTCTTCTGACGCCTTCGTCTAGCGCAACAAAGAAAGTATACGGAGACACTGCCGGACCCATAACCACGCTTTCGGGACTCATTTGGGGCAGCCTTTCACAATGTTGAGTACAGTGCTCAGCCATGCCATATGCGTTAATCTGGGCTACAGGTCTAACTATCAATTGCGTATTTGAGCTCGACGACTTTGGCGTCTAGCACGCTGACTCTAGCAAAGAAATGTACTTTGTTTCTAGGACCTTCAATATAACTTAAAGTGTGGCTATGCTTCCATGGTGTCTGCGGAAAGATCGTTTCATAATGAGGGTGACTTGCTTGGTGACGCTCATCATCATGATATGCGTTCCATAACATGGATGCAACGTATAAAAATCGCGGGCTCATTCGACCTAATGCGACCTATCACACACATGACCATTTGGTTCCTTGTTTTTTAGACCTCCTAGCGGACTGCCGAAGCGCACAGGGACACATACCCACGCTCTGAATCTCTTTTGAAAGATAGAAGGAAGTTGGTATTCTGTGAGGAGAGGAGGGCAAGTGCAAAAAGAAGTGATTTATATATCCTGTTCCTCGCTCCATGGGAATGTTTTCTGGTAATCCTGATCACCACCACCATCATCATCGCCGCCGCCGCCGCCGCCGCCGCCGTCGTCATTGGCATCGTAATCACCGTCATCACTCAATGTGATCAATTTTGAAAATGTCACCGTTGCCTGACGTCAGGTGAACATGCGGCGGCGGAGGGGACATTTCCAATGGATTTCGAGAACCACAACGCGTATGAAGTTTCCGTACCCGAAATTTATCTGAGAACTCCTGGCACGAGGGATCGTGAGGGAGGGAGGCCGTGCATTTTATGTTCGACTTCCTTCCAGGCAGGAACATGATCCCCAGATCTGGGATATTCCGAGTACCGCTGCTGCGGAATGCGGAGATGATGTCTGCACACTGTTATGAGAAACTTGGATCTTGAAGCGCATGCCCTCGTCCTTCGTTTGTTCCTGAACACGAGCATCGAAAAGAGGGACCATGATTTGTTTTGAACAACATCACTTCCCAAGCGGCATACTCGAGCCCAGAGGAGTGTTGGATCGAAGCAGCTTTTTGCCACATGGAACTGCATTTTCATTTTTGATCGGTGGTGGAAAGCGTTTGCACTCGGCAGTGCATTGATTACACGTTGGTTATTTGGAATTTTCTCGAAGTCGAGAGGATCTCAGGAAACATCGTCGATGAAAGCCACGCTTTAGAATGGAACTCGTCACGGCATAGGGACAGCTTTCATGCATCCATGCCACCAAAATTGTGAGGTCCAAGTGCATGTAGTCGACGATCGTTCGAATTTAAGTCCTGCTGTTGCAAGATGGGGAGGAGTGGCAGCCACATGCACCGAAACTCGCGGCAGTTCTGCTTTTCTTCAAAAAGGTAAAACCATCCCAGTTGCGCAAGCCATTCGAGGCTGTAAGAAGAAGAGTAGTGCGCGAAAAAAACGCCGCTTATATAATCGCCGTCCTCAAAGTGACCGTAGGACCGGAACATGGAGCGAATGGCATCTGAATTTTGCATCGTGAGCTCCTGGAGATGGGAATTGCATGCTGTTATGCCCAGAAATCTTTTGAGGCAAGAACGTTCACATCAATGTGAAAGGTAATGATTTGAAGCAGACATGATACCGCATATCGGCCTTTTTGGTTCCTATCCAAAGTAGAGTGCAGAAGTGTAGAGGAGGAGACTGTCCGAGAGCGGTATTTATAGACAAGGTAGTGGTCAAAGCGGAGCAGAAAACATGGTAATGTTGTTAGATGATGATGGAGACCTTCACCGTCAACTATTACTGCATACTCTTGGTTCCCCACCGAGCACATTAGAAATGTGGACAATGATTTCATGTTTCCAAAACATTGTGCCAATTGCACAGGACCTAGAGAGTGTCAAGAACCCTGTTTACTGAGGCATAGGATTTTGGTGAGTCGATATTATTGTCTGTTCCTGTGGATTTTGAAAATTTGGAACAGCAGATACTTGTCGCCGGTCGGAGAGAGCGGAACGGAGAGCCAGAAGGAGGGAGATTATATAGCTTCCCCTCTGATAACTTTTTGTCATGTCGCTTGTACCAGCGCTTTTAAAGAAAATGAAGCAAGTCTCTCGGACATGAAGACTAGACAAGCATCTTCGAGTCCTCGGCTCTTCAAAGTTCTGGCGAATTTTTTGGACTGTCGACTCGCAAGGTACTTTCCGAAGTCACTCAAATTGCTGGTGGAACCATGGACGAGAATTCTTGTGATCTAGGCAGTATAGAGGCCTGCCATTAACCATGTTTTAGGAGCAAAGCAAGTTCTCGAAATGCCTTGGAGGACATGAGGAGCTAACCACGAAATTGAGTGCTCCGGCCTCTTTGGAAACATAGCCGTGTTGTGGGAGAATTCTGATTTGCGACACACATAATGTGAGTCTGACGAGCGTTTGAAACACGGGATATCTCCAACATAAATCTAACGAATCTGCGAGCCGGTATTGCCCTATGGAACGCAAACATGCGAGGTTTTGGGGGAAAAAAGGTGCAGGTCCCACAGTACCATGTAAGGTTGGCAGGCAGTTTTTACTCCACTAATACCTGAGCTCAATTTTCAGAACCCCAATGGTCCCAGGCCAACATCAGCTCTTCAACTCGTGCTTTTTTCTACCCAAAATCAAGTCGCGGTGCAGTTTTTCGGAACATGTGCGATCTTGCCGGACAGTTTTTTAGGACAACAGGTAGGAGAAACGGGTATCTGTGAAGAAGATGGAACACGAGTCTGGAGAAGCAGTTGAATCTCTGGGTCTTGTTTCCGTTTCCGTCCTCCACCGAAGGATGGAAGCTTTGCATGCGCGCAGCATCGGCGTGATTGTGACACTGCACAACGAAACCCACATCGGATGCTCGAGTTTAGATTTTTGTTGCAAAACACATCGGGACGACATCTTCTTGTTTCTTTGGCTTTTTCCCTTTTCCCTCTATTTCTATCATGGTGAATCGGCACTTTGATTTGCGCAGAGCAAACCCTCACCGGACTGGCAGCAGATGTACCCCTCGGAAATCCGAATGTTTGCTTCCATACCGGTCCTCGCATGGAATCAACTTCATGTTACTGAGGCGGCCTGTATTATTCTTGTAAATCATTCCAGGTCTCGGAAGAAAACAACTTCCAAACATGCGAGCCGTGACGAGGGATGTTCGAATTTGTCCTCTGCGCCCTTTCACGTAGCTCTCCAAAGCCATGCATCTTCGATAACTGTTCTTTTGCTCTCTTCTTTTTCTTCTCTTGACTGGAAAAGGCACCCTTCACACGGACATCTCATGCGTCTCTGTGCCTTTTGAATAAAGAAGTCACTTCTTCCCGCAACCCCGCAACCCCTCATGCGCTTCCTGAACTCTTTTTTAGCAGGACTAGAAGCATGATACGAAAGCAAGATCCTTTTTGAGAAAGGTCGGAAAACCGTAGCCGGGGGATTTCGGGTACTTCGTCCCCTTGTCTCCTGTCCTCCAGCCATTCGCATTCACGGAGTCTTTTTGCGCCAACTGTGGCCTTGACAACCATCGCCGTGTGCTACTGAGTTCTGAACAGTGACCAGGCAAGTCAACGACATGTTGCTGTTGCTAACCGCTTTTCGGTCATCAAAGGAGCGCTACCTGTACACTGTGGACCACATATCGTCCGGGGTCCAAGATTTTGGTCAACCTCCACATGAACTTCGGCGAGAAGCTTTTGTTTTCGTTCCAAAAAAACATTTGGTGGGCCAGGCGATTTTTCCCGAATTTGGATTTTGAGTTGCAGGTTTCTCTGTGAAGAAAGAAGAAGAAGAAGGAGGAGGAGTGCCGGAACAGAGGCGTTTTATATGCCCAGCAGCCGTCGTCAACAAGGCCTCATGGGCCGGAATTTTCTCCGTTTCTTTCTCCTTTCATGAAGAACCAATCCATGGATGTCATGGCCCCTCGCCCAAAACCATTGGCCTGCCACTCCGTGATGATCTAATTCTCAAAGCTCCCGCAAAACATTTGCTAGCCCTGCCATCTATTTCGAAGACCCAGAAGAGACCCAAACATGAGGGGTTAGAATTGGAAATTTTTGACAAATGCCCAGCATAAGGTTGCCGATTCGCAATTTTTCTTCTTTCTGAAACGTCCCGGCTCTTCTCAGCGGCCATACCCTGAGCTGGTTGTAATTTTGGATTCCATGACCTCTCTGTCGTGTAGACTCTTTTCGAGCAGCCCCGAAAAGAAAAGGAAAGAGACTCATGAAGTGAGGAGCTCAAATTTTGGAAACAGCCCCATGGAAAGCTTTTGGAAATCTTTCTTTCTCGGACCGTCATGTTCGCGTAAGAAGTCTTTTTAAGGATTTGATTTTTGAAGGTTCTCTGTGTAGAGGAGAAAAGGAAGAAGACACGGACGGCAAAGCAGAGGGAATTTATACTGTTTTTCCGGCTCGAGCTCTCACGTGTCCCCCCATCCGTTTGGAAAGAATTTCCCGCGCGATGATGGAGTACTTGATGATGGTGATCATGAACTCCACCACCATTGCTCCCTCCAATGCTACAAATGTGCAAACTCCTCTTTTTGACACGGCCCGAGACTCAGGACAACATCTCCATTGTGCGCCAAACTTTTGATTTTCCCACCACACCCCCAAACACCATCATGGGGCTCTCCGATCTTTAACAAAAAGTTGGAAGACAACGCACTTCTGTGGAGAAAAGGAAAGCGGAGAATGCCGTCAACGCGAGAGGTTTATATACTTGCCCCCCCAGGAGCGCTCACGTGCCCATCTTCCCCATTCAATAAAACTCACATGGACACATGCACATGGATGCATTTTCCCAGAAACCCACGCGTGCACCGCACCCAGCAGAACATTGAACCCTCACACTCACGTGCCCACCTTCCCCATCCGCGCCAGGCCCCAGCACACGAGCACGAGCAATCCAGTCCGCAGCTGATGAATCCCCAACCTACCCTAAACGCGCCATCCCACGCCATCCCCCGAACCCATAGCATCATCACGGCGCTAAACCTAATCGAACCATATTTCAAACTTGGGTTAGGCCATCCACCTCATCCTCATCCTCATCTTGACCACACTCACACTCCTTCCTCACTTCAACACCATGGATTGCCCTCGCCTTTAAGGATATCATAAATCTTGTTTCTCATTATATCATCCAGCCATCATTTCTAAGATCGGTACCCGATAGATATCCAGAATATCCATAACCCTTGCGCTTTTGCTTTCCCTTTCCCTTTCGTACGCCCGCACGTTCATTATCCAGGAGCCCAAAAGAAGAAACGAGAGTGCCATCGTAAGGCAAAATCAAATCAAATCCGGACTTTTGAAGCTCCGAAGATCCAAAATCCCGCGAAAAGCTCTCTAATACCCTGCGGAAAATGCACGCAAGCACGCTCACAGGCCATTACAAAACGACCGCCAAATCTTCCGTCTACCCCGAAAGGACACACGTCTCGCAACTCCAGATGAAGCACACCTACTGCGACCTGGGCGTAATATCGCCCCTCACACTCCCCTCGTTCGTCCGCGTCCCGGAATTGGAACCCGTCACGCTTCCCGCCTGACCGAGATACTGCTCGAGCGCCTCATTCCCAAAGCCATGGAAACTGCTACTCGAGACTGTTCGCCTCAAGTCGGAATAGTCCTGCATCTCCGCATCGCTGGACGGCTGGCGCTCCGGAGGCCCCATATTCGACGGAGGAGGAGCTGATCGCGCAGGCGCAGACGGCGGCACGCCAGCGTTGCTGATCTGCTGTGCGAGGCTCGGCTTCTCGGCGAGGTTGTGCAGCATGGCGCGGCTGGCGTCTAGCATCTGGACGGCATAGTCGAGGAATTCAGCGCGCTTGCTGCTCACGCTGAGGGTCCAGCGGTACTCACGCAGCCTCGTCTTGTAGAACTCGGCTTCCTCCTGAGCGGGGGCGGTGGCCCAGAGGAGGGATCCGAAGGTGCCGATGAGAGTAAAGTTGATCTTGGAGGCGAAATACCAGAAGGCCTGCAGGTGCTCGGGCTTGAGACGGTTGACGAAGTCCATAGCAGAGATGAGGCGGGTCTTTGCCGCGCTACGGCACATGAAGAAACCGTAGGGGTCATGCGTGGAAGGGTCAAGAGATTGCACTATGCGGCGGTGCAGTGTGATCTCCGTCGCAAAGTACGCGAGGTGCAGATAGCCTAGGCAAATGTAAGTATACCGAAATCTCTACCGTTCTGGCTGACTTACCAGTGGAGGAGAGCTTGCCATTGGTATTGGCGCTCATCTTGACCGTCTTGGGCAGTTCCTCGTGCCACCTTCTCAACTTGAGCTGGACATTTTTCGCACGTGCCAGAATCAGCGACGTCGAGTTCTTGCCGGCATTTGCGAAATCCTGGATCGCGGTTTGCGTGTAAAAGGTATCCATGACCTCGGCCATGATCATGGTCAGCCCGATCATCTGCGCGAAAAGCTCCTGGCCGCGCTTGTTCTCGTCCTTCTCCTCGTCGGTCTCGTCCTGCCTATGTTCATAACCGTCATCCTCTTCGAGGAAATCATCGTCGGTAATCTGCTTTACCGCCCAGTTTGCACTGAAGATGTGCGATGGACGTCCGTGGATTAGCGAACTCCATTTATCCTGCATGTACAGGGCCCACGCGATTCTCTTGCGCAAGCCACGCTCCCAAAGCGGAATGGACCACGAGGAACAGTCCAGGTGAAGACCAAGCTCTTGACCTATGGCCACGAGCTGCGTGGTCAAACTCCATGAATCCGCTTCGGGGCGCTGCAATAACAGCAGACCCGCTTGGATCGTGGAAAGCTTGGGTCGCTCCATGGCAAGGGATAGCGACTTCATCGCTACGGCCTCGAGCTTTGCCGCATCGGGCTTGGGGTACGCGGCCAACTTGGGATCAAAGGACCACCAATTCAGGGCGAGAATATACATGCCAGCAATCAAGCAAGGAGAAAAGGTTCGGTCGCCATTCCGATAGCGCTCAACGAAAAGGTGCTTTTGGATGATGGGGAAGTTTGGATGTACAATCTGAAAATACAGGTCAAGCAGAGCGGGCCCATGGGGGTGGACGAGCTGTTCCACATGCCTCAGAGAGTCGACCTCTTCGGCATAATCTTGGGTGTTCTCATCAGGTAGCATGATGAAACATTCATGGTCATTGACTCGGCGAAGGGTACCCAGGTCGAAGGTGGACTCGTTGCGGGTATCAAAATGGGACAGGCCGATGAGCAGGGAGTCAAAGGGAGAGCTCAATCCGATATATCTGCTATGCTGGCGTCTCTGTAGTCCCAACGTCTCTCCCAATTGAGCGGCGTGGTGATTGGACAGGGAGGTCTGGGGTGGGGGAGGGCTTGGCGCAGTGGCAGTTATCGTGGGAGTCGATAAGGCGAGTGGAGGCGGCTCTGCATCAACCGATCTACTAACGCGAATTAGCCGACCGTTCACGGCCCCTCGATGATGACGACACGCGACACCGCGGAAGTAGCAATAACGTGTATATTCGTGCAAAAAAATAAAAAAAAAATACGGAGTTAGAAGAATAGGGGGAAGGGGGTATCTCGACCATGGACGGATGCGCCCTCGTGGCACCAAACGTCCATGGGGGAAGGCAACTGCAACGGTGCGAGAAGACTGCTGGGCGAGCCTGGTGCATGGGGAGAACACAGAGAAGAGGGTAACATACCTCTTCTTCTGGTTGTTCGGCGAGTCCTTCTTTCCGTCGTCGACAACCTTGCGCTTCCTGGGCAGCGGGCTCTGGACGAAAGTGCACTCTTGCTTGTGGAATTCGCAGAGGACGCAGAGGGTGCGGCCTTCGTTGATGACACAGCGGCTCTTTCTTCGCCGGCAAGCGTCACAGGGTCGCTCCCTCCTCTTGTTGGCGACGGGTGCGACGGTGGGCAGCGGCTTGCCAGTGACCAAGTTCTCTTTGCCGGGCGAGGGCTTTTGTTGCTTGCGAGGACGGGCGGCGGCGATGGGGACGGGAGCCTGCCGTGGCATGGGCATGGAGGGTTGTATAGCCACGGCGGTCGTCATGGCGGCGGCGGTATCTAACAGGTTGACTGTTCAAAGGTACAGCACAGCAGGACCGGTATGGGGAGGGTCGAGATAAGGGACGCGGAGGTTCGGGGGAATGATGGCTCGAAGGGGGCTAGTCGGGGCCAGACAGGCTGGGCTATCTGCGTGATACTCTGCAGGTAAGCCGTTGGTAGGTTTGGGGTTGGGCATGCTGTCTTGGTGTAGACGTAACACCAGATGAGGGAGGAAAGGAAGGCAGGTAGGGACGCACCAGTGACCAGTCACACGACGTGCTGTGTAGGCCAGATCCGAATTGGGGAATTTATCAATGGGGCTTATCGCGTGGGTTGCATGAAATGCAGGTGGCCCGCAGGATAAAGTGGAGGTATCAAAAAGTAAAGATGGATAGTAGATAGTAGGTAGACTGATTGAAATTGGGCAGAGCGGCAGGGCGGCGGGGCCAAAGGGAATGGCTCTCAGGGACCCAGATTGCCAGCTATGGCAGCGAGGAGGATGAGGTAGTGGATGCTGCGTGCCGTCATTGATTGAACTGGGCGGAACTGGGGAGACGACGGGGGGCGGAGGCCGGCGGGGGACGGGGGACGGGAGAAGATGATTAGGCAAGGTGGAAGGATGGCAATAGCATGACCGCGCGGTCGAGAGAGATAATCTTGGATGTTGTTTTAGGGTGAAGGTGGAAATGTGGAAGTTTGGAGTCTTTTGAGGATGGGGCAGTCTGCTCCGACATGTGCCTGGGCAGCCTGGCGGGTGCTTTGGGCGGAGCGAAGGGAGCGAATGGAACGATTACGTGATGGTTTGAACGAATGGAACAGCACCCCTCCCGAAACGGCTAGCGTCCCTAACCCCGGAAGGAGCGTTGATAAGATTGGGTACTGGCCAATGAGGGCCGGGCGGCCCCCACTATCGCTTTACGAATGTAAAAAAATTGATCATCCTCTGTCTTTATCGCGGTCCCTCAACCTGCTCAAGCCAGCTCAGGCCTGCTTCAGGGCTCCGCTCCCAGCCAAGCAGCGAATTGCTCTTAGGTACGAGGAATTGGCGGACCATGCACGTCACCGTCTCAACGGCCGCAAATGCTGTCATCGACTTGCGGATCTGCGCTTTGCCCGTTGCCCAGTTGCCCAGCTAGGACTTTCTGGGTTGGATAGATGAGTAGATGAGCATACTACGGATACACACCGCTTTGGGACCCTGTCGGGCTGTATGCTGTTAACCGTTATCCCCGCGACTTTCTGGAGTTAACGCATGGTCATGGTATTTGAGACAAGGAGGGAAAATGAAAACGCACAGACGTCCTCTCCGCTCCGCCCCGATTTCTTCCGTTAATCCCTGCCCCCTGCTCTTGATACGAGCGCCAAGCTCGTTCCCGAGATAACCCTGCAGCCTCCCAGCAGCCCAATAGAAACCGCGCCCTGCGAACTACAATACAAGCCAAGTACCGAGTACTATTCCAACGTCCTCTTGGGAGATGTAGTCAAGATGCGATGCTGTAATAATAATTTCCGAATACTCTGTAGGAACATGGAATTTCTCGGTACTTCCATTCTGTGCAGGCGACGCAAATCCTGACGTCGCCTTCGTCCCCACAGCCTCGCGAAACGATGTGCATGCCCATCAGCGGATTCCTCTTACGAAATTGCCATGCCCACCAGCCAACGAGAGCCGCTGAGACCTCAGGTGAGCGAGCACGTCAAAACCAGTGACCCTGCGACGCCCACCGAGAACCCAAAATGCGGTTCGAACTTTGTGCGTGCCTTTGTCAGCCACAGCCATATGCATCTCCCGATGTCCCTTCATCACCGACAACGGTTCCGTCGCTGGTTGGACACATCTCAAAGGGTAATCTGGGGCAAAGCGCTGGGAGCCTGGAGGGACGGAGGGACGGGAACGGGATTTCCGAGGGGAACGCCCCGGAGCCACGTGTGATGAGATGAGGTCCACTGGGTTCCGAGATAGCGCTGCCGGAATTGGAATTGGTACAGATACAGCAGCTACATTTCCTTGTGCAACAACCTTATTATTATTATCACAACAAGATTCCCAGAAAAATCAATGAAGCGAATAAATGTCCACCGAGTTCGTCATCCTCACCGGCACCGCTCCCACCAGCGAGCTATGCAGCACCAGTCCCCCAAACAGACTCCCCGGCATCTTCCTAAACAACTTCTGCGCGTTCTTCGACAGCGACCCCTCGTCTTCATCCCGAATGTACACCCGGTTCCGCGTCGACGCATCCAGCCTGCGCCGATAAAACTGCGGGCACGTGTTCACTGCGTCCACGGGCAGCGACGACACGGGAAACCCAGCCTTGTGCTGCGTCGACTGCTGCCCTCCTGTAGACAATTCGTGGAGTCGCGGTGAAGGCGAAGCCGTCTTCCCATATGCAAGCTCCACAGTCGCCGCACGACTGAACATGTGCGTTGAATCCCGTACCTCCCGGACCGGCTTTTCTGACACCGTCTGCGCCGAAGCCTTGCGACGCAGCTTTCGCTTCGGTGCCTTGGGTTGCAGCGGCGTCTCCGAGAAATCCATGAAATTCATCTTGGGCACTTGCAATTGAGAGAGCAGCGGCTTGGCTCCACTCATCCCAGGATCGGTATATGGTCGTCTGACCTCACCGGACCCCTCCACTGCTTCGAAGACAGAAGGCTTAGACCTTCGGCTCGACTTCAGCAGCAGAGGCCATCCAGCCGAAAGCGTCCCGTCATAGCTGGTTTTATGGTTGTCCTGCAGGTGCTGACGGAACCGCTGGCCCGAGAAGTACAGCCTCTGGTTGCATTTCCGGAAGTTGTGTTGATTGATGTGCTCCTTCAACACTGTCCCTTTGACCTTCCCTGCGCCCTCCACAAGGCTTTCATTGCAGTAGCAGCAGACCGCTCGGAGACAGTCTCTCGACCCCGCCGGGTAGATTGTGTATTGCATTCCAGGGAGGAAGCTGCAAGACCACATGGTGCACACTGGATGTAGCTTTTGGGCCGCGGCAAGGTTCTCATAGACCCTCTCGCAGTACAAGCATTTGTGGGGGTGTTTCCTGCCTTTGTCAGTAGGAGAAAGCGGTACGGATGCCTTGGAGAACGTACGGATCACGACGCATGGCTTCACTTGATTTCGGATCCGGCACTTCGTGACTGACGCGCTCATTCCACCACGATATCATGTCCAGTCCCTCCACGAAGTGTTTGCTCACATGTTCCGTCCGCTCGCTGTACGACGCAAAGGTGTTGCCGCAAAACCCGCAGTGGAGCGCTTGGTGACCCTTGTTCACGGGCAATGGGTGTCTCCAGGCCGTAAGCAGCTCCGTCAGCCGAAGAGGCTTCTGGCCGGGGCTGACCTTGTGTACTTGCGAGATGTGTTGCAGGAAATGATCTTGCCGACTGAAAGTGCGCTCCGAAAGGGGCTTCTCCTGACAAGACAGGTAGTTGTGATCGGCCAGATGGGATGGACTAGGATGGCTCTTCGCGCAGAAGGGGCATCGTTCAGGAAACTCGCCTGTCTGGGGGCAACACACCCAGAGTTCCTGGTATTTGTTAACTGAGAAGGAACAAATCCCTTTCGAGAGCATGCTTACCTCGGGCATGTGGATGATCTGCTCATGACGCATCCACTCCAATTTGCCATGGAAACGCTTGAAGCAGAACGTACAGGAGAACTTGGGACGCCTGCTGGGCTTTCCATCCACCCTGGTGTCTACCTTCTTCTCAATTACTTCCTGGCGAGCTCCAACTTCCAAAGCCCCACTGGATTTGGCTCTTCTCGGAATTCTGGATGGCACACCAGCCTCTGTGCCACTGGTGGTCGGTCGTTCGGGTACTACAGTCGTGCCTGACAGTGCGCTCCCGCTGGATTTGGGTCTCTCGATGCTTTTGGCGTCGGATACATCTTCGCCTAGGATCCAAGCCAGCTTCGGCTTTGCAGCCATCTGCTGATATGCCCTGTCGTCAATGACCCTTTTCACGAAGGGTTCAGGAGCATCCATTTCGGCGTGGTATTTGCGCGTCTGTTCCTCCAACAGTCTCGCCTTCTCTTGGATTCTTGCAATCTCCTGTTCGGTCCTGAGCCGGTAGTGCGCATCAGCCGCTCTCTCGTAGCCCGCGATGAAGTGTTCCATCTGGCTAGCCCATGCCTCTTCGACATCAACAGTCCCGCTCGTAGTCGGTCGTTCTGGCGATGGTATCTTGGCAGCATTGTAAGTTACATCTTCCTGCCGGGGTGGGACAGGCACGGTTGGATGTGATCGGTTTCGCCCATGTTGAGCGGTAGTCGGCTCCGTTTTAGAGACCCGACTGTACGATGTTTCGGTAGACTCTGGTGCTTTCGTAGTCCATCTCCCATCGGAATGTTGCTCCAATGAACTCTCTCTGGAGTGGCCAGAGCGAGTGTGCACCCGAGCATGGAGACTTTTGCGCGAGGATTGTCTTTGAAGTGCTGCCTTGATGGCAGGGACAGACGCCGGCTCATCCTCCAGAGGCGCACTAAGATATCGCTCAATGGAGAGGCGGCTTGTCGTCCTGGAAGCAGCCAGTCGCGCAGCGCTTCCATGTCGACTGATCGACGATGGAAGCAGGCGACGTCCAGCATCTCCCACCTCTCTAGAGTCGTGTTTCTGAAGTGGAAGGAGTTGAGCCTCTATGTTGAGTGAGCTATGATCAATACTCAAGATCGGAAGCGTACCTGATCGCTGTTTTCGTACACGGTGACTATGGAACCAGCTCTTCATAATTGCGAAGTCCTGTTTTTCAAAGAGTGAACGAGGCAGCGGTCTCCAACGTCTATGTCAATGAGTGTTCGCCCTCACGGTGGCCTTTGCCCTGACCAGCCTGGATTCGACCTGTCTTTACATGTCGTCAGAGAGCCTTTGTCCAGCCTCCTTCTGACGAGACAGATTTAGCCTGCTACGGGTGAGTATCAGCGTCTGGTACCGAGCCACACACATTTCCTCTTTGGGGGGCTCTCACTTTACATCCAGAGAACTGGTAGCTGAAGACTAGAGTGAATGTTAGGTGCACGGTTCAGCTCACGGCCGAAACTCCTTATGCCTGACTGTGCTGTCGATGAGGAAGAACTGGTGCCCAGAAGACAACGGCTGGGGAAGAATCAGCCGTCTATTCCAGGGCTGGAACAAACTGCGTTGTCTCTATAGGGTAGAGATCTGCGCGGACGCATCCACTGGCCAGATCTTCTGGGAGAACCCCAGATCTCTTCATCGTAAGGTCTTCATGCAACTCATGCTGACGAGACACGCTTCCAGAGGTTTTTTGTTTTGAGTAACAGTAAGCAGAAACGTCAACCCTATTGTAGATGCCATGTGGCTTCCAAGGTTGAGCGAGTGCTGATCTCAAGCCACTGTGGTACCGCCGGGAGAGCATTTTACTACTCTAGACTTCAGTAATAAAGTCACGTCGCCGATTGTACATCCTTACCACCGGGCCGGCGACTCATTCATGCCATTGGAACCAAACGGTCACTGTGTTATTAGTCCTTGAACAGGTCAGTGTTATCATTCATCCAGCAGCGGCGGAGAGCGCATGCATCCATGCCGTCCAGGAGGGTGCGGCAACGGTGCTCAAAGCTCAACCCAAAGTTGGGACGAATAAGGAGCCAATGACGCGCCTTAAAATGCTAGACATATCAAGTGTATAAGAGGAGATGACCACGCTCTGCTAAGCCAATTTATCCAGATATGTTGTGTTGGAGGGATGATGCGAGTGTAGATGAAACCCCTGCAGAACGCGGGATTCTGCGGGGAAACCGCTAGTCCCGATTCAATTAGCTCTTGTCGTCCCCGTTCCTTCCAGAACTTCATGCGCACCGGTTTCTAGAATGCCGTTGCCCAAGTCTGGAGAGCATGAACGACTCCTACACCGTGTCCAATTCCTGCTAAAATCACTGCTTTATTGAGCGATTGGCATGCGCTCATGCGTCGACGGCGGCACAGTGGCTGTCCGAAAACAATGTTCCGGCAACAGTGGGCAACTGCGATGAAGAGACTCTGATTCGTTCAGTTTTGGTAATGGTTACCAGTGCGCTCCATCCTCTTCCCGAGCCACGGCCAGAAAAGTGCACGAGCGTCTACTGTAGGGCGGTTCAGCTATATTGATGTTGGTATATGAGAACCCAACGTTTCCCAACGTTTGCCTGGCAAGTAGGCAAACAACGGACGGTCCATCCCCGGTTCCAGCTCATATAATAAACCGGGCCGGGATACCACAGGCACCCGAAATCCCCGAACGAATACGAGCAGCCACTAGCGGTGTATCAGATAGACGGCATGTGTAAAGATATACCAAATAACCATCCGCTACCGAACTTCCATAGTCTGTCAAACATGCCACTAAAGTGTAACTGCTCCTCCATGCCCGTCCGGGGGCCGGGAATAAGATGGCGATTAACGTCTTCCAAAGAACGTCACGGAGAAGTTGACGGAATGCCAGCATTGTGGAGTATTGACCCTGATGTTCGTATATTATCCCTATGTACACAGGTGAGCGCCTGACCCATCTAGGTCCATATTATGTGCACTTCATCTTCTTCAACCCACCGAAGCAACCCAACAAACTGTCCATCCATTTCTCCATAATCCTATCATGGTAACCGGAATATGCCTTGGTATGCTCGATTGGAACAATTCCAGGAAATCATCCCTCGCAAATCTCCGGTCGATGGAGTACTGGCGCGGTGCGTCCGCTTTGGTAAGACTCAGATCCATAAGCCCTACGTCTCGCTAGCTGTCGGACGCATCATCAGTGCGGTGGCTGGTAGTTTATCGGTCGCCTATAAATGTTAATAGAAGCCTAGCACCCAGAATCGCCGTACTCACTTGAAGAGAAGGATGTGTGGCTCGGGTTCATGCACTTCGTAGTGTTCCCAACCGAGACTCTGTATCATGTTAGAGACATGTCCCATGCAGTAGCTATTGCGCGCGTGCCTGTGTGATGCCCAGCGCTCTCCATTCCTCCTCCCACAGAAGCTTCAGTGTTCCTCTTGAGCCATCCTCCTTCCGCATAAAGTATTCCGACGGTATTGCCTTGAGCATCTGTTTCGGTAGTTGGACATGTCGATATTCGTACTTGTCGTCCGAGTACCTGGGTCCAGCGTTAATATGCGCATTTCGGGGGGCTAGCCAGGAGAGCCATACCGTGCTGAATATATGATAGAGTCTATGAACTCCTCGAGTTTCTCCCTTTCCCTCTCTTCAAGCGGACGGGGCTCCTCATTGCGCCTTGAGTAGTACGACATGGTAACGCAAGTTTAGCAGAGGTTGAGCGCGTGCGTCTTCTCCTGGTGGGGCACGTTGAAGTTCCGGTTGTGGGTCGTCCCCAGCAAGTGTGTTGATTGCAAACGGCGGGTAGGCGCAGGGATTATAAAAAGGTCCCTCGAACGGGAAGTGAAAGTGAATCTGTGAACGCGGAGCAGTAAACGGGTGATGGTGAACAAAAACAAAGTCGGTGTTTACCCCAACGGCTGCTGCGCCTGAGTTTGCCCTCATTGGCCAAAGCGCTCGATTACCGGGATTATCCCGGAAGCGCGGCTGCACGGGCTTCGTCGGATGATCTTCCGCGCCAGTCTCCAACATTGACAGAACCTCCTCTTCACTTTCACTGTCTTTCAATGCATTCCTATCGCCTCCATAAGATTCTCTGCAGACATGTCCCATTCTACCAAGAGGACAGAATCCAGGTTAAATGAACAGTTCATAAAGATTTTTTTGTGGAGATCCATTTCACATTCATTTGCACGCAGAACCACTCACACTTGACCAAAGTTGGGATTTGAAGAGATATATTGTTACCTTGACTTCGTATACGATGACCTAACGCCATATGCTCGCAAGTGTAAAACCAACCATAAGGTCCACAGCTTCCAGGCATTGTACCCGAGGTCTCGTGTACCTAACCACCAAGAAATCTGCAACTTACCACAGCATCCATCGGCCCCAGCCAGCACTCTAAGCCGACATTTGCGGTATAGAGCTCTAATAGTCGACTAGAACCAGGGTTCCAGCTGACTGCGCGATCCACGGCACCGATCCTGCCGACCTAGATACCCATCTGCGATACAATCAGATCCCTAGCGAACCTCGCATACGCCGTGATCTGCTCCGCACTCTTCGGACGCCAGACATACGTCTCGTACCGAAGGGGAAGGATCTTGCAGTCTCCTTCCCGCACCGCACACACTAGCACACGCTTGGTCTTCTCTTTACACGTGCATTCCAGCGAATTATGAGCGGTCCTAGTCTCCGCATCACCGTCGTGATCTTTCCCAGGAGCAGGATTGGGGTTATGGCAGATCCACTCACTCAGCGCCAGCGCCTCATGCGCATTGCGGGAGGTCCAGCCCCTCACAGCCTTCAGGTATCCAACTTTAACTAGGGTCTTCAGCAACATATCGAACTCCTTTTCGAGGCCCCCAAGATACACCAGGCTCACGTGCTTCTTGACGCCTTTAGCGGATGCATCGAATGCGATAGCCATAGGGGCATTGCCCACTTGTTCGGAACTCACCATGGACCATCCGTAGGTTTTCACGCTCTTGGCATCGCCGGCAACAGTCTTTTGGACCGTGTTACCAACGATGGGTTCGAACATACAGGCGGCGTATGCACGAGCGTGGAGGGCACTCCTCTGCGGTTCTAGTGTTTGGGCCTTCTTCTCAGTCTCCTTCTGCACATCAACGGACGTCTCCTTGGCCGTGAAGGGCTTCACTCGCGATGGAAAGTCTGGGCACTCGTACTCCTCAGGTGTTCCGTCCTTGTCCTCTGGAGAGTAAACCGAAGACACATCAGAGTCCCATGACCACTCGCTCTCTTCCTGCTGGTGCGTACTCGCATTAGACTCCTTCGATGAGCCCCGGTTCCCCATCACCAACCCCGCAAGCCCTCCGTCACTGCCTTGCTTCCCGGTTGCTTTCCCCTTCTTCTCTGTCTTCGGCTTAGAGTCCAGCATGCCATCAATAGCTTCAGTCCACTCGGCTATAGCAGGGATAGGCTGAGCAACTCTACCACTACGACCGTTTCCACCATCTACATGCCGATTCTGCCCATCTCGAGACGCCTGCGTGGGAGCTTGTGGCTCGAGAACAAAGTCCGGGATGTCCGGGATAGTGACACGATGGCCACGGCCGGTACGACGCTGGTAGGTACAGAGTGTGCGGATGTAGCTGTTTAGGGGGGTGTGAGGGACACCGAGGAAGGTGGAGATTGGGACGACCATGGTGGTCGAAAGTGGTAGGGTGTTGATGGGTTGCCAGAGATAGGGGTTGTGTTGAATGTTTTGGTTGAGTGGAGTTGGGATCGGGGACGAAAAAGGAGGAGAGGTGGTTGTGTGATTTATGATACGGCACTTGAGGCTTTAAGCGTATACAATGCACAGCTTGTTAAGTATACAATGTTCGGAGCGTGGAGGAGGGTAAGTAAGAATTGAACACTCCTTACGTCACTGGACATTGTTAGCAGTCAAATTCGTATGCATTGTAAACGAACTTTGTGTGAATACTCACCTTCGGATGGGTCGGTGCAAGAACGATGAGATGGAAAGCGTAATGGAAAAATAGCTCATCGCATGCTCCATTCATGACAAGATTATTCAGAGAATTCGAGATGCTTTATATCAAACATTATAGCATTCAAGATAATGCCGTATTACCGGGCCCTCATATGAAAACTTTTGGACTCGAGATATCTACTGAAGCGACTCAACAACAAGTGCAGAAGCACCGCCTCCGCCGTTGCAGATACCAGCGCATCCAATCTTGCCGCCCTTCTGCTTGAGCACGCTCAGCAGCGTGGTGGTGATTCTAGCACCGGAAGCACCAAGGGCGTGGCCCAGAGCAACAGCGCCACCGTGTAGGTTGACCTTCTCCTCGCTCACGTTAAGGAGCTTCATGTTCGCCAGCGCAACAACGCTGAAGGCCTCGTTAATCTCAAAAGCATCGACGGCGTCCTGCTCCACCTTGGCATGCTTGAGAGCTTTGGGAATAGCCAGAGCCGGGGCAGTGGTGAACTTGGACGGGTTTTGGGCGGCGTCTCCCCAGCCGAGGATCTTGCCAATGGGCTTGAGGTTGTGCTTCTTCACGGCCTCCTCCGAGGCCAGAACGAGAGCGGCGGCGCCATCGGACAGCGGGGAGGCGTTGGCTGGGGTGACGGTACCGTTGTTGGGCTTGAAAGCGGGGCGGAGCGTGCGGGTCTTGGACTCGTTGAACTGCAGAGATGATTAGTGAACAATCAAAAAGGTCCACCGCATCGGGTGTGCTTACGTTGTTCGGCTCGTCGTCCTTGTCAACGGTGACAGGGGGCTTTCCGCGACCGGCGGACACCTGGACAGGGACGATCTCCTCCTTGAACAAGCCGCCCTCCTGAGCTGCAATGGCCTTTTTGTATGACCGGATGCAGTAGCTGTCTTGAGCCTCGCGGTCGAAACCGTGCTCATCTGCGCACTCCTCGCCCTGGAGACCCATATGCTCGTTCTTGTAGGCATCCGTGAGGCCATCCTTCAAGACGCCGTCCACCAAAGACTGGTTGCCGAATTTTGCTCCAGTGCGCATGTTGGGAAGGTAGTGGGGCGTGTTGGACATGCTCTCCGTTCCTCCTGCCACAACAATATCCGCATTGCCAGTTATGATCGTCTGAGCACCCAGTATGATCGCCTTGATCGAAGAGGCGCAGACTTTGTTTACGGTCGTCGCAACGGCGTTTTCGGGCAGGCCAGCGCCGAGGGCGACCTGACGGGCAGGGTTCTGACCGAGACTGAAACCGTATCAGTGGAGGTTCCAATAATCACTCCGCTTCACTTACTTCGCTGAGAGGACATTGCCAATGAAGACCTCCTCGACATCCTCAGGCTTGATACCAGCACGCTCGACCGCAGCTGCAAATAAAGTAAGTTGAAAGAGTTCAAGTATGGTTTTGGAAGCTCCACGCACCCTTAACAGCATGAGAACCGAGCTGAACGGCACTCAAGCTTGAAAGCGAGCTGTTCAGGAGGTCAGTGGCGGAAATCGTGCCCCGCGTTGGGGAAAACGTACCCCAGGAACATGCCTGTCGGCGTCCGCGCAGCAGAGATAATATAGACGGGAGGAAGAGACGACATGATGTACCGGGGACTCAGAGACGGCGAGAATACTGTAGCAGTAGGATTTCCAAAAAGTCGAGGAGGGAGGGCAACAATTGACGACAAAGGGTCGAGGCGGTGGAGCAATTATGAGCACCACTTTCTTCCCCGGAGGTTAGACCGGCGCCAGGGGTAGAGGACCCTTTGAATCTTTGATTGGTAACTGGTTTTAGCATTGTTCACCGCCGGACGCTAGGCGTTACTTATTTCCGCCCGCAGCCGCGCCAAGGATTCGGAGAGGCGTCGTCTCGGTTTACAATTTCTAGGTAGCTCCGAGCTTCGTCGCGTTAACTACATTGCCACATATAACATCCACCGCCACAATGGATGATCTCTACGATGAGTATGGCTCACTCTCACCTCTTGTGCTTTATTGGCTGACGGTTTCAGGTTCGGTAACTATATCGGCGAGGCCGAGTCCGAAGAGGAGGAGGCGCAAACGACCGGCGATGCGGCGGAAGCCTACGTTCTCGACGAGGAAGCAGAGGAAGAGGTGAATGAGCAACAGCTTATGGAAGTGGACGAGGGACCTTCCAATGCTGTAATCCTTCACGAAGACAAACAATACTATCCCTCCGCCTCGGATGTCTACGGGCCCGATGTCGAAGTATTGGTGCAAGAAGAGGATACACAACCATTGTCGCAACCCATAATCGAGCCGGTCGTGCAGAAGAAGTTCACGATAGAAGAAGCAGACCTACCCCCAGTACATTTCAAACGGGATTTCCTCACCGATTTGACCAACTACCCGGACCAAGTACGGAATATCGCCATCGCTGGCCATTTGCACCATGGTAAAACGGCATTCATGGATATGCTCGTCTTGGAGACACACGATATACAAGAGAAGCTGGACAAGAAGAGAGGGCGCAAGCGCGAAGAACAGCTGCGGTACACAGACGTGCATGTCTTGGAACGGCAGCGTGGTCTCTCAATCAAGGCGGCACCCATGACCTTGGTCCTGCAGAACACTTCGAACAAGTCCCATTTGTTCAACATACTGGATACCCCTGGGCACGTCAATTTCGCTGACGAGGTGGCGGCTTCTATGCGCCTGGTAGACGGTGTTGTTCTGGTTGTGGATGTTGTTGAAGGGGTACAAGTCAACACGGAGCAGATCATCAAGCATGCTGTACTGGAAGATCTGCCCCTGACTCTGGTCGTGAACAAGATGGACCGTCTCATGCTCGAACTCAAATTACCGCCCAAGGACGCCTACTTCAAGATCAAACATGTAATCGAGCAGGTCAACACAGTCATCGAGAATACGATCCCCGGTAGGGGAGAAAGCAGGCGGTTGAGCCCAGAGAAAGGGAACGTTGCGTTCGCTTGCACAAGCATGCGATGGTGTTTCACTCTACAATCTTTTGCGAAAATGTACGCGGACTATTACCCGGGGTCGCGAGACCTCCCTGGATTTGGTCAGCGTAGCAAGACGATTGATGCAGCCAAGTTCGCATTGAGGCTATGGGGCGACATCTACTTCAATCCTGGTAGTAGAAAGTTTAGTCGGAAGCCCCAGGAAGAGGATTCGCAAAGATCATTTGTACATTGGGTGCTTGAACCCATCTACAAACTTTATTCTCACACCATAAGCCAAAGTCCAAAAGAATTAGAGGAGAAGCTTGGCCAGCTGGGCATTCGCCTAAAGCCCTCGCAGTACAAGACCGATGCTAAAGAGCTAATGAGGCTTGTCTGCCAGCAGTACTTTGGCCCTCCCGCTGGTTTCGTCGATATGGTCGTGCAACATGTTCCATCGCCGATAGGCGGTGCGCGGAGGCTCCTTGAACGGTACTACACAGGTCCGCTCGACGGCAAAACCGCGGAATCCATGTTAAAGTGCGATCAAGATGGCCCATTGGTTGTTCACGTTACGAAGTTGTTCAACTCAACAGACGCGAAATCGTTTCACGCGCTGGGGAGAGTAATGAGTGGTATCGCCAAGCCTGTCATGTCAGTGCGAGTACTAGGCGAAGGTTATACGCTGGAGGACGAGGAGGACATGGTAGTCGCAACAGTCACAGATACCTGGATCGCGGAGTCACGGTATAACATTCCTACCAGTGGTGTGCCGGCGGGCAACTGGGTTCTTCTCGGCGGAGTCGACAACTCCATCGTCAAGACAGCAACCATTGTCGCACAAAAGCTTCCAGATAACGAGGACGCTTACGTCTTCCGACCCATCCGCCACTTCTTCGAATCTGTCTTCAAGGTCGCTGTCGAGCCCATAAATCCTTCCGAACTTCCCAAGATGCTTGACGGCCTACGAAAGATTAACAAGTCTTACCCTCTTATTACAACGAAAGTCGAAGAGTCGGGCGAGCATGTCATTTTGGGCACCGGCGAACTATACATGGACTGTGTTCTCCACGACCTGCGTCGGTTATACGCCGATATGGAGATCAAGGTTTCTGACCCCGTCACGAGATTCTGCGAGACCGTAGTGGAGATGTCTGCGATCAAGTGTTACGCACTTACACCAAACAAGAAGAATAAGCTCACCATGATCGCTGAACCCTTAGACGAAGGCATTGCGGAAGACATCGAAGCTGGAAAGGTGAACATCAAGGATCCTGTTCGCGTAGTCGGAAAGTTCTTCGAAGAGAACTACGGCTACGATCTCCTTGCATCCAGGAACATATGGGCCTTCGGACCGGACGAAAGGGGCCCTAACATCCTTCAAAACGACACTCTCCCTTCAGATGTAGATCCCAAGATGCTTCGCTCCGTCCGTGACACCATCCGCCAGGGCTTCAGCTGGGCCACGCGCGAAGGCCCTCTCTGCGAGGAGCCCATTCGAAATACCAAGTTCCGCATCACAGATGTCGATCTCGCCTCCGAACCCATCTTCCGCGGTGGCGGGCAAATCATTCCTACCTCTCGTCGTGCTTGCTACTCCAGCTTCCTGATGGCAAGTCCCCGACTTATGGAGCCGGTGTACAGCTGTAACATCACGGGCCCGGCGGACGCTGTGTCGAGCCTTTACACTGTATTGTCGCGGCGGAGAGGTCACGTCCTTCAGGAGGAGCCGATTGCCGGGACGCCTTTGTATAGCGTCCGTGGTCTAATACCTGTCATTGACTCCTTCGGCTTTGAGACCGATCTTCGGGTAGGTACTTCCCGTCCCTTGGAACGTTCCGCATTCACTAACGTGTGAAATAGATCCACACCCAAGGCCAAGCAGCCGTCTCCCTCCTCTTCGACCGCTGGTCGATTGTCCCTGGTGATCCGCTTGACAGGGAAATCAAGCTTCGCCCGTTGGAACCTGCGACGGCGCAGGCGTTGGCGAGGGACTTCGTGCTCAAGACCAGACGGAGGAAGGGACTCGCGGAGGACGTGACGATCTCAAAGTTCTTGGAGCCCGAGCTGTTCAAGAGTCTGAAGGAGAGTGGGGTTTTGGACGGGTAGAGGTGATGGTTGGGTAAAATATGGTCTACGCATGGCCACGATAGAGGCACCCAAATTGGTTTGGATTTGTAACCGCCTATGTGGGTGTATGATATGACTTGAAAGCGGAACGATGGTCAGGAGTTCTATGGATATTCGCCCGGTCTGGAAACGCCTGTAAGCATTGAATGGAGCAGTTCTCGGTATACGCGATGAAAAATATACCCTTCACGAAAGGCATTATCATGCCTTGTATTTGATGCTTTTTTGCTCTGAATTCTGCCACGTTTGTTCCCAATAGCGTCCACATCCTGCGCAATTTTACCTTGCATTGCCAACCCTCAGTCTTATAGTATATCCCATGTTTCTCTCCCCTTCCCTCTTCATCGCAGATCATTGCTATGGCCACCCCACTTTGCCCAGAATGATCCGACATGGCTTCTTCGCTACATCACCATCAAATCATCAGCATCTCTTCATCCTCATCATCCTCCCCGCCGGCGGCCCTAACATCCCTATTCTCCTCCTGCTCCCACTTCCCTCGGATGCGCTTGAACCCTTCGCCCAACGCACCCTCAACGTCAACCCCTTCCCTTCTCTCAAACCACTCGTCCAGAATTCCAGCAACACCTTCAGCCCACGCCTGCACCTGCCTCTCACTCACATCCATACTAAATGCATCTCCAGCCTCACCTTCAGCAAGACACCCCCACTCCATACTATTCCTGCGCATATCCATTCTCCGCATGAGCGTTTCGATTTTCGAGAGCGAGGTGGACAGGTGGAGAACCACATTCCGGACGTGCCAACCTGCTGGTACGCGCTCCAGCGGTAAAAGAGAGGAGAACGTGCGTTAGGGAGGAACTTCCGGCTCTGCCGTTCGGGCGCGGACAGGGCGGTTTGAGGGGCCGGGTGTTGGGGATGATAAGTAGGGGCTCTGGGATACTCCAGGAGATTCAGAATCGTCGTAGTAAGGTGGTAGACGCGGGCGTCTACAAAGAGGCGGTTCCGAAGTTGGTAAAGGCTCTGTCTCAGCGTAGGCGCGGAGCTGAGAGACGATGTCAGCGTTAGAGAGAGCTTCTCGGGACAGTTGAGGGGACTGATCCTGCGTGGCTCCCATGCTTCTGTTGTTGCGGTTGCATGATGAGAGCGTGGCCGAGTCCAAGGAGCTGCTTCGCTGATGAGTGCGTTTTTGAGAGTTGAAGTAGCCTCTGATATCTGTATCTTCCTGTGAAACTGAAGGAAAATCGGCTCTTTGCCATGGAGTCTTGAATTGCTTGCGTGGGCCGTGGGGACGGCCTCTTCGAAAGGGTGGTGGTGGTAATTGTTTCGCCGGGTTGCGTTTGTGCCGTGTGCGTGAAGGTTGTGTATTTTCAGGTCCTGGAGGAGCCGCAGGTAGAGATTGCTCAAACCGGAGCTGCTTCGATAGACTCCTCGGTGGCTCTAGTTCTCTGAGTGCCTGATGATCTTGTGTACGCTGTGTTGGTGGATGTGACAATAAAGATTCCGCCGCCTGATGGAAAGGAGCAGGGGGGTGGCGAAGTGTATCTTGCGGACGCACTACACGAGGCGGACGGAATGGCGACAACGGACCCCTCTTCGATTGACCTCTCAATCTCTCACCGTTCGAGAGAAGACCATCTCTCAGGTCTTCGTGAAAGGAAGATTGAGATGCCTTAATTGGGGAAGAGCGTCCTGGCGTCAGTTCCAAGGGCTGCGAAATTAGAGCCGGAGGAACCGGCATTGGAGAACTCGACTGCTTGTATGAAGGCCCTGGGGTCTTCACCGGTGTCATGAGTTGCGGGTTTACGGGCCGTTTTCTGGGTTTAATCGCGGCATTCATCTTCGCTATGGTCCATGGATTTGATATTTCGGCAGCCTGGGCGCGTTCTTCCTCTTCCATGATCAGTAGATGGCTGTCAGAGAGAAGATGGAGATCCTCTTCGTCGATCCCGTACATTGTTGATCGCCATGTTTGGTCTGGCTTTGAGGGACTAGAATTATTCGTCGCTTCTGGAGTCGAGCTTCTGTCTCCCTTCATCGTTCCTCGATGTGAGGAAACCGGACGAGAATCCACAGCCAGGAACATACCCTCGTTGGCGATTTTGTCTGCGACAGCGTCGACCTTTGGCATGAAAGCACGAAGCTCGTAACCGTCAGATTCCAGCGCAGTCCATTCGCATTGAGAGGCACAATTTCGGCCAACAACCTTGAAAACAGCATCTTCGACGTTGCCGCCTGCTTTGGGGGCATAATTGAAGTTGCTCTTGTCAGTCTTCGCCTTCAGGACGCGAAGTTGGAAACGAATTGTCGGTCGAGCCAAGGCATACGCTTGCATCAATCGTTTGATCTTTGCAAGCCATTTTGCACAATGTTTGAGGGCATCCTGTTTGCGCACTGGGAAGGAGCCGAACAGGTCAGTGACCTTGACTGTGGTGCCAACAGGGTGTGATGCTCTTTCCGTCCTGAAGAATGGTCATTGAGTTGCTCTTACTTCAATGAACGATGGAGGTAACTTGCTTTTGGAGCTCACCGTTCTTCCCGTACTTGAGCAACACGGCAACTGGCTCCCCTTCCACTCGTGTCACGACCTCCAAGCTCCCACTCATCTCAGCCATACTCGCCAACGCTTCGCCTCGAAACCCTAACCACTTTCCTCCCACCTCCCGCAAGTCCTGGAAGTCTCTGATCTTGCTCGTGCAATAGCGTCGACAAACCAATGCTCTATCTTCTGCTGCAATTCCGTGGCC
Organism: Westerdykella sp. P71; assembly: GCA_019022765.1. Taxonomy (NCBI): domain Eukaryota; kingdom Fungi; phylum Ascomycota; class Dothideomycetes; order Pleosporales; family Sporormiaceae; genus Westerdykella; species Westerdykella sp. P71. The sequence goes on from JAFHBW010000051.1 coordinate 44,348, forward strand.
ATTATCTTTCACCTGAATGGACGTGATCGTATTAGCTGAAATGTCAACGAAGACCGCGCTTGCACGCCCATCAATTGCATTGTCAATTAGTTCCTTCACGACAGAAGTGGGATCGATGAGGACTTGGGAAGCGCCGATTTGACGCACTGTCGTTGGTGGCAGGGGCTTGATGCCGGCGACAGGCCGGGAAGTGTCCGATTCAGGCGCCATTGCGGAAGCTCATCAGAGGATTCTGCGTTAGCAGGTAGTTTCAAGGGAAAGATGGGAGGAGGAGAATGCATGTGGCGGAAGGTCATCGTGCCTTCTCCATGTGGACGCGCCGTCTTCCAAAACCAGAAAGCGCCATCGCGACCTCTACACGGTGTCATGTGACGTCTTATTTCCTCCAGGTGTAGAAATCTCATTGCAAACTTGTTGGAAGCGATGAAGTTTCTCTCCTGAAACCAAATTTCTACTGACGTATTTCGTATTTGAGTCTTTGTAGTATGCTCCGGAAGTGACCAATCAGCGCTCGCGAAGGGGCCGGCACAGGACAGCATAAAGCTACCCCTCGGCACCTCCATGGATAACTTGGAAAGACATTTCCTCTCCGTCTGAATCCATCGGTACTTGATACAGCTACGTCTTTGGTACGTCTTTGGTATCAAGCCTCCCAATAACGTTGTACGCTTCATCACCCATGACTGGACCCTACAACACCGAAGCCCTCCGCTGGCGCGCCCTCACCATCCGCGACCCCAACGCCAATGGGCACTTCGTCTATGCAGTAAAGACAACATTCTGTTACTGCCGCCCAACGTGCCCAGCACGCCTTGCCCGCCGCGCAAATGTAGCCTTCTACAACACCTGTGCGCAGGCAGAAGCAGCCGGGTTCCACGCATGCAAAAGATGTAAACCGAGCGAACCCATCCAGGAGCAACCCGCTGAGCGCGCTGTTGCTAAGGCGTGTGCACTGATTGAGGAGGCATTGAAGGTGGATGGTGGCAAGAGCGTGAAGTTGCAAGATTTGGCTAAGACGGTGGGGCTCACTCCGAGGTATTTTCACAAGGTGTTTAAAGACAAGATGGGGGTGACGCCGAAAGAGTGGGCGAAGACGAAGAGGGAGAAGGGTGCGCAAGTAGGGAGTTCAGTATCAGTGGTCAGCCAGGGTGGTAGTGTGTCGACGGCGATCGTAGGCTCCAGCCTATTGGACGGGCGTGACGCCTTGAGAGATATCAACTTCGATGATCTTGTCGACTTCGATCCGGACTTCGTTCTCACCCTCGACAATACACTTCCAGAGACTACGCTTACACCTCTTACCGAAGACCTGCCAACACCAGATTTTGCCTCAGTATTACCCGAAGCTGAAGGCGTCTCTAATACAGGCGTGAAAGGAACCCTCGGTCTTTCAACACAGAACTCTCTAATCCGTACCAACAAGGGCACGACCAGTGCTTCAAAACCTGAAGAAGTTACGCAGCTTGACTTTGCCCTCGACTTGACGCAAATACTCGACAGTACCATGCCGATCGATCCAATTTCACTGGGGTTGGAAAATGGTGTTGATATTGTGTCTTGGGACATCTCGTATCAGGACTTTGTCTGGGGAGATGAATGATGCATATTTCTCTATAGATACTCTATATTCGTCGAAAGAGTCATGAAGCCATTCCTTCATGAACTTCTATCCTGTGGCTTGAACTATGCATTACCCCGTCCTATGCGACAGGAGAGGTTCAATGCAGTATTCAGACTGATTGCAAGGGGCTCCGGGGACTGTTTAGGCCGAGTGCTCCATGTATCATCCTTTGTCTAGTAACCCTTCACCCTGCGTCCGAGCATCCGAGCGTTTTAATCCTATATGAGGATCGTGTAACGGACCGTACGAGTGAGGGAAGAGGTCAACCTAGGCAGGTAATTGGCTGCGCTTCTATTGCTGGAATAATCCTACGGCACTTGTCAGGCTTCATTCGTAAACTCAACATGACAATGCGAACGTGAAACAGATTCTCTCAGCGACCGAGTTATAAGCAGCGACGGCGTAGCATATGTCGATACTAGCCATACCTTTTCCGGCTCTTCCTAAGATTGTAATGGTCTTGATTTGTTCATCATGAAGAAATGGAATCGAGAACGAAAAGAAGAGAAAAGGACATACCAAAAGTGTAAAAATGGATCTCGTGGTTGCTGTTGAGGGCTGTCAGTTATAGATAGAGGCATCTTTGAGGCAAGATCCGCTTCAGTGTGTATTCCAGCTACTCTCCTCTTCGGGAGCACATGGTGTCACCGTACCAAATCGGTGGTCCAATGTTCCAGTGTTGATGTTTGCTGGGCTGGGAGCTTTTCGCAGAAGATTTGGAGAACGCCAAGACCAAGAGGACAGCCGAGGGCGCTAATCCTAGGGCGGTTAGCATATATCTTCAACCACCTCATCTTTGCGGCCCATAGAACTTCTATTATTTAACGGTCACGAAGAGGAGTAGGCGTAATAGACCGATTGTTTCACCTCCTGGTAGTCACCCATTCTTCCTGTTCCCGCCCTCGCCGATCCAAATGTAGCTCACACTAAAATCATTGAGCGAGTTCAGCTCCAGCGGCAGTTCAGCTGCAGCCGATTACTCTACCGGTACTTAATGGGATTAATATTGACAGCCATTCTTTTGGTCCGTCATAATCCTCTTCTTATTATATCTAGACTGAGCGATATGCTTGGTGATTCTGCACTTCTGCTCTTGTGGAATCTACATATGCAGATGTACGTGATGTAGCTTTCGATCTGCAGTCAGGCAACAACATTATAAGTGGACTAGTATAAACAGGGTGGAAGAGATCAGCGCTATGCTGCAATGTGAGGTTTACCACCTCAGGTTTGACTAGGTTTGCTCTCGTAGGTCTACGGCAATCGTTCTCTCTCTTCATGTAGTTAGTGAGCCTCAGGCACTCTCCTGAGATGAGTAGGTATCGAGATTCAGTTCAGTCATGAGAGTTTGGAACCTGCAAAAACGATCACGAATAGAATTCTTAGCGCACACAATGTTCTATCGCTTTAGAATCTCCATGATCCGACCATCCGACAGAATCTCCATGACCGACCCTCCGACAAATACCCCACACCCATTCAGCGCAACTAGGCTCGAGGTACCTCAGGCAGATGCAAGAACGGGCCAGAAGCGGAGTGGGGCCCAGATCAAACACTTCGGCAAGAGCATTCCGATGGATCATGTTAGGTTGATGATCCACACTTTGAACCTTGTGCTTATCCTAGCATCATGCACCCTCTCTTGAGACCCCGGCGCAACGAAACCGCGATGAGGCATGCATGCATCGCTAGAGGTGACTATAAAGGCTCAACGATGGACTCCAAATCTATCATAAACATACACAGTTCTAGGGTCACAACCACGTAAGAACTCAACACATAAGAGTCCTGGTTCCAACTGCCTAGACACTGAGAATTCAACATGGCCTACTCAATCCCATCGTCCGCACAACCCTTCACCCTCCACATCCCCGACCAAGATCTCTCCGACTGCCTGCAACTCCTGCGCCTTAGCCGAGTCGGCCCCGCAACCTGGGAAAACACGCAAACCGTGCAAAACTTCGGCGTGACGCGGCATTGGCTCTCTGATGCAAAGGACTTCTGGCTAAACAAGTTTGACTGGCGCGCGCACGAATCCCATATCAACTCGTTTGCAAATTACAAAATGAAAATCGAGGACCTTGACGTCCACTTTATCGGGTACTTCTCTACTAAAAAGGATGCTATACCGATTATCTTTATGCATGGCTGGCCCGGTAGCTTCATCGAGTTTCTCCCTATGTTGGATTTAGTCGGAAAGCAGTATCCTAACAAGGACGACTTGCCGTATCACATCGTCGTCCCTAGTTTGCCAGGATACACGTTAAGTTCAGGAGGTCCGTTAGGTCAAGACTGGTTGATGACAGATTCGGCGCGAATCTGTCATCAACTGATGGTGAACTTAGGGTTCACCAAATACATCGCACAGGGCGGGGATGTGGGAAGTGTTCTCGCGCGCACAATGGCGACCATGTATGACGAATGTGTTGCAGTTCACTGTAAGTTTCCCTCTCACCATGCGGCATCTGCTCGTTTGGGTTGGCAATGGACCGACCTAAAAAGAGAGTCTCAGCTGATCAGTGAAATCACAGTAAACCTCATGGTTACCCCCGAACCTATTGACCCAGAAAATCTCAGCGTCCTTGAAAAGAGATCTTTTGAACGAGGTCGCCAATTCCAGGAATCAGGCACTGCATACCAGCAAATCCAAGCCACACGTCCCTCGACAATCGGCCACGCAGTGTCATCAAACCCACTGTCTATACTCGCATGGTAACTCGCCTCGGTAACTTCCCCATGCGTGTATCCCACAAAACTCACATGTCATCGCAGGATCGGTGAGAAATTTATCGAATGGTCAGACACCACACCGCCCCTGGACCACATCATCCTCAACATTGCGCTCTACTGGTTCACGGACGGGTACCCGCGATCCATCTACCCATACCGCCAAATCATACGCCGGGCCGGAGGAAAGGTGCAGCAGCCAAAGATCCCAAAGCCAACGGGCATAAGCTTTTTCGCTCAGGAATTGTTCACCATGCTCGAGCCTCAGTTGAGCAAACACTGTGACCTGGTTCAGTACAAGCAGCATGAAAAGGGTGGCCATTTTGCGGCGTTGGAGGAGACGGAGACGTTTTGGGATGATGTGGTTGAGTTTGTGGGCAAGGTTTGGAAAGTATAAGATTGTGGATTGATATTTGTGGAGCATCAATTCAATGGGAAACTCCTATCATTCAAGATGGAGTGACAATGCACGAGTGATATCAAACGGCAAGTTACTGGTGCTAGTTGTCGCCACGAGTAAAGCGCGTGTTGAAGGGCTGCACACCATTGCACATTATTCGTCTACAACAGCGTATCAATGTAGCATGGTGATATGTGCTCGGAAGGCATCGAATGAATGATGTTTCTTTCTATTAGAAGATAAGCTATCGGGCTGGCTAATCCGCGGAAGACATTCCATCTGCGACGCGGAACACGCTCATCGAATGCTTGTATACTTGGCCCGAATTCCCAAGATTTGTGGATTGGGTTCTTGACCAGGTTGTGGGGATCTTGTAACTGTTATTGCTTGGAAATGGGCCGTCTCCGCCTGCAGTCGCATTTGGTTTGGTGTCAGAACCCTGGAGACACTCCGCATATGCGGATATACCATGGAAGAACAGAAGGCGGTGGACGTTTCTCCAGGTGGAAAAATTCCAGCACGGGTTTGAATGAATTTTAGCAAGAGAAGTTACCGGCCTAAATCCATATAAAGAGGGGCCCAGTGTCGGACTGGACTGCATTCCATCACTGGGTCTTTTTAGTACTCTTGAAGGGCTGTCTCTTTTGTGAGACCAGCCGTGGAGTGGGTTTCTTTCGTTCGCTCTTCGTGAGTTCTCTACTGGCGTGCCATACATTGGCGGGGGATAGCGAATGGTTGAGTCCCGCTACATAGGAAAGATTTTTACCAGTATCCACTACCTATCCCGGCAGGACAAGCAAAGGAAATCGTAAGTATGCAGTCGTTTCATATCGTCACATAGCCTGACCTCACGACCAGGTCCTATTATAACGAGACTACTCAGACATATATCGACTACTATGAGGTCGAAGTCAAGCCATTTGAACAATCAGTATATCGTAACCACGCCACCGTCGACCACGAAGGCGACTTACACATCCAGGACGACGACGGCCAAAAGGAAGGGTTGAACAAGCCACGACCGCCTACCTCAAAGCAGCAGCACAACTCAGAGTGATTAAGGAGGTCATTGTTGACGACGAGATTGGGGTGGCTCGACCCAGCTATCCCTCAAGTCTACTCTTGGTGAAAGATTCCAAGGCCGTGGTATTGTTTGACACACATTTGATCAAGAGAATTGATTGTACACGGCCTCCGAGTGGACATAGTCCTGTCTCCCTATGAACAAAGGGAAGACCTCACAGAAGGGAACGTCCCGAGGGTAGTCCGAAAACTACCCCATCACTCTGCGATCCGTAACTTGTCCTCAGCACTCACACACTTCAGGTGCCGGGCCAATATGTGAATCGGTTCTGATGTCAATGACTACAGAAAGCATTTTGAGCATATAGGAAAACGAAGAGTGCCTCGTGAAAGTACATCTGCGTCAAAGTCTGTCTCCTGGTCTTGAGACGCGCCGAAACTTCGAACGTAACACTATACGGAGAAACGACCCAATAATAAGTGTGCAATTTGTTGAAGAACGTGCGAAAATGTGGGTTGCTCTCCGTTCAGGAGACTTGGGATTAGGACAGACGGGATGAAATTTAGGAGAAATTTGAGGCTTTTCACGTGCAAAAGTGGTCAATATGCCAAGACGTTATTAACCCAACAAGGCAACACTTGGGCCGAGGTGCGTTGGCGCGTGCGCCGTTTCTTGGGTTTGCAGGGTCAGGTCAGGGCAGTGCCGCGTTGATTGCGAATTGCATCGTCAAACATTTTCTCTGCGGCGTCTCTCTTGTTTCCCCACCTGCAGAAGTCCACATGGCCTTGAGATTGCCGATATAAACAATTTAAACCCACCCCTCTACAAAATCCCCGCCCAAGCCACCTATGTCTCTACCACCGCCCGCTACTCATCCCAAGATGCCGAGCGCAAGTAAGTAAACGCGCGTTCCCTCCATGACGATATCGGAATCTCCAGGGAGCCCATATTCCACTCTAGCCCGGAAATTCATAGAGAAGAAACCCAGCTAATAACCATGGTCTACCAGAGACGGCTGCACACGAATGTGTTTCAGAGGAGGCGCTACAGCACCTCCGTTTGTACAAGTACTCCAGCGTCGACAAGTCTTTCATTTCGCGGTACATCCTCAAGCACTACGTACGAACCACGCCCGCGTTCCCTACCCAGTCTTGAACGCCGTCTGACCAACAAATAGTGGAATGGCTTCGTTGAACTTCTTCCGATGTGGCTGGCACCGAACCTGGTTACTCTACTTGGATTCTTCTTCATATTAGGGAACATAATCATATTGGAGTTGTATGTGCCGGATCTCGTAGGACCGGTAAGACACTCCGTGGACGAGGGGGTACAACCGCGCATCGTGGCTGATATCACCCCTATCGTAGGCCCCTTCCTGGGTATATTATAGCTTTGCCTTTGGCCTCTGGATGTGAGCACCCCTGATATGCCTCGCTCCTGGACGCCTGCTGACAATCGTTGTTGCAGGTACTCCACTATGGACAATGTAGACGGAAAGCAAGCCCGGCGCACCGGTGCTTCGAGTCCATTGGGGGAACTTTTTGAGTACGCCTTGCTGCTGTGACGATTTCGGGGATATCTTGGGAGGCTGACGCATTGCAGTCACGGCATTGACTCGTTGAACTGCACGCTGGCCAGTCTTCTTGAAGTCGCAGCTATGGGCTATGGCGCTTCTAAGACGGGCGCGTTTACTGCCCTCATCCCCGTTCTGCCCATGTTCTTCTCGACTTGGGAGACCTACCACACCCATACGCTTTATCTCGGCTACTTTAACGGACCTACTGGTATGTTTATACTCCTCTAGGCTACACGTGGTTATTGACAATTCGCAGAGGGATTGATCATCGCTTGCCTCATAATGTGCGCCTCAGGTTACTATGGTCCCGACATTTGGTCAACACCGCTAGCTGCATTTGCGCCGAGCTACGAGAAATACCTGGACGATATCACGTTTCGCGATCTGTGGGTACCCATCATCTTGGTTGCGTTCTTCGTTGCGCACCTCCCAGCTTGTGTAGTCAATGTTGCACGTGCGCGCCGCGCCCAGAACCTACCCATTGCGCCATTGTTCTGGGAATGGATACCGATCATCGTCTTCGTTGCAGCTAGCATGGCCTGGCTCGGTTCGCCCTACTCTTTCATCCTCAAAGACAACCATCTGGTATTGTACTGCTTGGTCATGTCTTTGGTGTGCGGGCGCATGACGACAAAGATCATCCTCGCGCACCTAACCCGTCAGCCATTCCCATATTGGACTGTCATGTTGGTCCCGATGATTGGCGGTGCTCTCCTTGTCAACCATCCTTACTTTACTCTCAAGGGCACAACATTCGGGCCCGTCTCCGCGAGCTTTGAGCTGTGGTACCTGAGGGCGTACTTTGTCTTTGCTGCTGTCGTGTATGGCAAGTGGGCACATCTCGTAATAACCAGCATCTGCGACTTCCTGGGCATCAATTGCCTGACTATCGCGCCGAAACCGCTTAAGGAGAATGGTCTGCGGTCACCCACGAACGGAGTACGCCCTGAGAAAGGACGAACGGATTAGACGATCCCACCTGCCAGACCACCCAGAGGGGTTTGTCCTTTCAACGCCAAGTAGCGTTGGATAATCAGTATGCGGTAGCGACGTCCATCGTACACCTGCATATACCGAATCGAGCGGGCCGGCTTCGCTCATGATTAATTAGACTTGAAGGATATTTTAGCACCATACCATGCATAACGACGGAACAAGATTCAGCATAATGTTTACATACCCAGGCCACGAGAGGAGTTATATAGTCTCCGGAGTGTCGAGCGTTCGCTTGTCGTCTGTTTTGCATATTCGCCGCATAGAGGGCGGAGCATTGGCGATCCATTGTTTTGGAGCAAGTATTGATTAGTGAGTTGACTTATAGTGTGTGTAATGTACTCGACCATCCATATTCATACGTAGCCTCACCATATGTGGTGCTCCGCTGCACAGTGGTGGCATAGCCTCAATGCCAACCAACAAAAACGCAACGAACGCCTTGTCTTCCACCTGTTGGACGTTCGTGGATGCTGCGCACCTTACGCTCCTCAACTGTGCTTCTTGACGCGAGCACAGGGCTTTATCGAAACTGGTGGCTGGTCAGTTGCTGTAGCACAGCCATGGTGTTTAACCTTCCAAGCCGACACACACTGGTCCGGTGAACTATCACGCGTGGGGGCGAGAACGTAACCGTCTCTACAATTTATTATCCATGTGTTCTTGTATGCAAAAGCAGGTCAAGATCCACAGGAAGTCCAGTATGTGGTTCGATTGCGCGGAATTCAAGCCGGACTGTGAGTCTCGGAGGCAACTTGTCGAAGCGAACCCGGATATTGCGGGAATAGGAGTTGGTACCACGTCTTGTCCCTTTCCTTCTCAGCTAACAGGAGATAGGTCATTGTCGCGTTCCTAACATTCTCGTCCCTAGCATTTTCGGTAGCGTTTACCGTCCTCTTCCTCGACCGTTACGAAAGATTCCGCAATTTCTACAGAAGACACTTCACCAACAACACGGAGAAATATGTGTTGGAAACCAATGGCCCATACTGGCGCTCTCCGGAATTCTGGTCAAATGTCCTGGGCAAGAACCTCCTCGCTCTCAGCGACACCCAGCTCGTAACCGGTCTGGCGATCCAAACGGCCGCACTCATCAAACATTGCTCCCTCTCTGTCTACCACTTCCGCATCACCGTCCAGCTCGCCTTCCTCACATCGGTATCCCACCTTCTGGCCCTTGTCGCTCTCAGCAAATACTTCATCAAATACCGATGGACGAATCTTCCCCGGGTCTTCTTCATGCTTGGCAACCTCGCCATGCTGGGCTACACGTCCTTCGTCGCCTACTCGTACGACAAAGCCGGGCTCGACCTCTCTTCGAGCCTAGCCTGCTATTATCGCGACAAGCGTCCCTCCCTTCGCGCCGTCTTTGGAGGGAAATGGGCTGCGCTTCTATGCGGGGCTATCGGCGGTCACGGCACAATCATACTCGCCATGTACATCCATAGTGACCGGATCAACAGGAAATGCGAACCCGTCAAGACCTTCATTTTCTTCTTTAGGACTTGGTTGCTTGCGCCGGTTTACGCGATCTACGGGTTCTACATGGCGGGGACGGAACTTAGGCAGACAGATGCGCTCGGGTCAGCCCCAGTGGAGTTTGTGGATCCGAAGGGAGAGAGGCAGTGGGGGATCGGCCAAGTGTTGCCGTTGCTGCTTCTGGCCTTGCCGTTGTTTGCGGGTTGGGAGAGCTTTTGGGGTAAGTTCTCGTGTGTTGGAATCATTGGAATGGGATAGTATTGCTGACACGCTGTAGAGGAGAAAGATCCAGATCGCAGAAACCGCTTTCGCAAATCTAGGCACCCTTCTCAGGGAAACTTGCTGGAAAATATTCAGCCTTTGGACAGAAACCGCCTCCCTGAAAAGGACGTCTCTGTTATCGAACGGGCAGCGGAGAGCCCGGCTGCTAGCTTGCGTCCGGATTCGATAACAACGTTGCCTCCTATTTCGATGGCTGGGAGGAAGGCAGGTGCTTCTGTTGTCAGCCTGAGCCCGTCTGCCATCGCTTCACCGCCGAGGGGTTGTAATTGTCGTTCAGTGTCCAGCCCTGTTCTACCGGTTACAACTGCCTCAGCGGGGTCTAGTCCGCGCGTACAACAGAGGAGTTCTTCCTTCAGCCAAGGTATCTGATCAGAGGAAAGTTTCCCAAGGTAAAGTTTCGCTCGACGATAAGGCCGTTCGCTTTAGCAACGAAAGGTTGCAAGAAGGGCGCTGAATAAGGCCATGGCTCCAAGATGCAATGGAAGGGCAGGTACGCATACGAGATAATTGCTCTGTCTCAACAAGTTCCATGCGGCTAGGAAACCAACCAGGGTTTTTTCCATCTGTTTCCGCCTTTTGAGATTCATCGAAGTCTGCTTGTGCAAGGGGTTGTTTCAGTCTCTCCGGTGCTTGGTTTTGATCGTCCCACTTACTCCATATAATATCTAGCTGTCTTCTGTCGAACTTCTCTAAATCATGTATTATTATCAATTCTGACACTATATTTGACATGACCTCCAGAGTTGGGATGAAAGGCGGCACCACGTGATCACCTTGAGGACGCGCTAGTGCCAGCCGTCCCGAGTGCCAAGAGAGCTTGTCACGACCTCATCCTCAGCCTAGCCTTGTCGAAATCCACAAAAGTGAGATTTGTCGAATGTCCTCCGTAAGCATCTCGCATCTGAAGGGCGCAATGCGAGATAAACATCCGAGGATGAGTCGTAAGCGGATTTCAAGGCCGACTGGAACCCTGGCAGCAACGGCTCTTCGCGGCCTGATGGACCCTTGGAAACTCAGCATATCATCGGAGAGAAAAATGCCAGCTTGGACCAGCTTCGAGAAAAAAACTTCCAAACAGCCGGCGCCCGCCGTTGGATCTTTTGGAAGCCGGCCCAGGACCGATCAGGAACAGCCCTTGAGAGTGGCGACTCCCCCGCAACTTGTCTTCGGGGCTCCCACCAATCTAGTGCCCGCAACACGTTCCTCCCGGACCTCCGAGGTGACACCGCTAACCGAATCAGGTACGATTTTCTTAGTGACAGTGAAAGCTTGGCTTGCAGAGCTGTTTACTTGTCTGGGAAGGTCGTTGTTTTCCCTCCATCTTCCGGTTTCTGGGGTTTCGGTGGCTGCTAAAACGTCGGCAGTCTCTTCCAGGTGTAGCCTGGGAGAGATAAGATCGCGTTCACCACACTATATGACCGTGAATTTCGCCGCACTTCATCTTTAGCACCAGTCGACATTTCTACTGAAGTGGGCGAAGTTAAATTCACAGCGGCCCCCAACAAATACCCTTCGCTCTGTGCTCTCCACGGCCCACTGCGCTCGACATACTGCACACGATACACCGCACGCGACATACTACACCCAGAATATCGGTCCCTGAATAACCCCCTCCTACCAACATAGTCGGTTCTTGAACCAGACGCTTCACCCAAGCATATTCCGCTCGCGCAGCCGTCAAGATGAACCGCGCCGATGTGGATGCGGAGAAGTGCCATGAGGTTCACGAGACGTCGACTGGACAGAGCTATGACCCGGCTGTATTGGGAAATGACACTGTCGCCGGAACTGTGGGTCATGGTGGATCGACCCAGAGAGGGTTGAAGTCTAGACATATTCAATTCCTGTAAGTTGTACGAAGCGCAAAGGTTTCCTATCTGACATGGCCGTAGAGCCCTTGGAGGCGCTATTGGTACCGGCCTCTTTGTGGGTTCGGGCGCGATTCTCTCACTCGTCGGGCCTGCGCCGTTGTTCATGGCGTACTTGTCAATGATGATCGTGGTGTACAACGTTATGAACAACCTTGCCGAAGTATGGCCCACAGTCTGCGGTACCCCACTTCCATCTCACCGTTTTTGACAGATCGTGACCTACTTGCCCATGCGAGGCATTACCATCCCATACTTTGTGAAAAGATTCGTCGACCCCAGTCTTGCTTTCGCCGCAGGATGGAATTACTGGTAGGTCTTAAACGCGCTAGACGCGTATCTTCATCACTAACCTCTTGCAAGGTACGCATATGCCATACTTGTTGCTGCCGAAGCAACCGCTGGAGCGATTCTGTTAGGGTACTGGCACACACCAGTACATGATGGAGTCTGGATTACCATCTACCTTCTCCTGATCCTTTTCCTCAACATCGTTGCCGTCAGCGTATTCGGAGAAGCCGAATTTTGGTTTGCCAGCATCAAGTTTATCACCATCATGGGTCTTATCGTCCTAGGGTTCGTTATCATGCTGGGTGGGTCACCAAACGACCAGGGAAGGCTCGGATTCCGATATTGGAAACACCCAGGAGCTTTCAGACCCTACCTTGTCGATGGAGACACTGGGAAATTTCTCGGCTACTGGACTGCCTTCGTCAGAGCAGGATTCGCCTTCATCACCTCGCCCGAACTGATCGCTCTGGCCGCAGGCGAGACTGTCGCTCCTCGTCGCAATATTCCCAAGGCTGCAGGACGATTCATCTATCGGTTGGCACTCTTCTATGGGTTCGGTTCCTTCATCATCGGTGTCATTGTTCCCTACGATGATGACCGGCTCCTTACCCCTCACTCCAACGCTTCGTCGTCTCCGTTCGTCATCGGTATTCAACGCGCTGGTATCCGTGGCTTGAACCACGTCATTAACGCGGCGGTACTAACGTCTGCCTGGTCCGCCGGTAATGCTTTCCTCTACTCGGGTTCCCGTGTCCTCTACGGCATGGCTCTCAGTGGCGACGCGCCCAAGATCTTCGCACGGACAAGTAAGAAGGGTGTGCCATATGCAGCCGTCCTAGCGACATGGACCATCGGCCTTCTGGCTTTCCTCAATGTCTCCAACACCGGTGCACAGGTCTTCACCTGGCTTTCAAACATCAGCACCATATCCGGCTTCATCGCCTGGATCGTCTGCATGATCACCTACATCCGATTCCGCAAGGCCCTCAACTTGCAGAACCTACTCCACACGCTGCCATACCGCACCCCGTTCCAGCCCTACCTTGTCTACGTCGTCTTGGGCATCATCTGCCTGCTCACACTCACGAATGGCTTCCAGGTATTCTTCCCGAAGAATTGGTCGGCGGCGAACTTCCTCGCCGCGTACATCACGTTGCCGGTTTTCCTGGTGCTGTATATCGGACACAAGATCTGGTTCAGGACACCGTTCGCTATCAAGCTTCAGGATATTGATCTGTTGACTGGGAAGAAGGAGATGGACGAGCTGTGCGCGGCAGATGAGGAGCCCGCACCGAAGAACTGGGCACAGCGGATATGGTTCTGGGTTGCCTAAACGCGTTTCTGCAGTCCGCATGGCGTTCGGTTTTGTTGATATACAAGGGTGCGGAAAATGGTGTCGTATTACTTGAAACGATCGTCTAACAGCGTAGAGTTCAGACTTGTAGTTATATCACGAGTGTCTGGGATTGGGCCAGCGTAAAAGATGGTCGGACTGTAGCATGGTTTCTGAACTGCGTTGAATTTCGTCCTAAAGCATTTCCTTTTGCTCATCTTTCTTCAGTGAAGTTCATTTCAAAAACGATGCTGGTTCTATGAGACTGGATGGGGGTGTCTCAACGGCCGATGCAGCAGGTCTGCCACCGTAGCCTAGCACGCGGGTGACAGAAAAGGTGTCGCGCCCACTTTAGAAACCACTGCCTCTTGCCCAGGTCTCAGCTAGCAATACGGAGGTAAATTCTAAAAGTGAACACCTCTAACTGCACTAGAGGTCTCTGCAGTTACAGAATACAAGTCCCTAAGAGCATCTTGCCTACGCTCTGTTTTTGCAGATAGGGAATTTAAGCTTACAAGATTTGTTAGAAAGTGCGACACTTTTTCTTGTCTAGGCAGGCCTGCTGCATCGACCGTTGAGACACCCCCGACTGGATCAGGTTTCCGTCTCCGTACGAAGCGGCAGCGACGATCCTTGAGCGAAGCCTTCCCTTTCAAGCTGTGAAATTGGGAAGTAGGCTTCCATACTTCAAGCTGTGCGCCAACGTATGCCAATTCAGAAGGCGCACCTCAGGATAGGTCATCCACGGGAAGAATTCGGCGCGTTCCCACTCCTCATGACTGCTTCAGCCTTCTCATAGCTCGGGCACCTTGGCTTCTTCCGTCACTCGATGCATTCGACATTATTCATCATTATTCATCAAGTCTTCATTCGCTTCCTTTGCCAACATAAACACCATGTCTCCCAACTCAGAACCACCGGAATTCTCGAAGTCATGCCCCATAACACCAGGACTACTGGTGATGTACCCTCAATTCAAGCCCGCGGACGGATCCGGGCGCCCTGATCCGGACACACGAGCTCAGTTACTCCGCTGGACGAAGTTGCACTTCAAAGATCTATTGGGTCTTCGGGTGGCTCAGGACGTGTGAGCATAAAAAGAGCTTGTTCTGCAGAGCAATTAGGTTAACCTTTTGCCTGCAGTCAAGTTCAACAGGACGGGACCACGCTATATCCCGGCGCCCATCTCGACACTGCCGACCCTCCAATTCCCAATCGAATAACAGCGCAATGCCGCTTCAACCGTGAGTGGCGGAATAACTTGAAAATTGTGCCTGGTTTAACCCTCAACCCGTACATTTACATCTCGAACCTACAGCACATCGGCATCGCAAAAAGCCAAGCGTTCAACGAGTTAAGTCGCGCCCTCGACCTAGAGAACACTCGGGCCTTGAATGAGGGAGGAGAGCCCGTCGGGAAGAAAGGAAGTGTCTTCGGCATTGTCCAGATGACGCTTTATAAAGAAGTGTCAGTTAGCCTGGACAAGGAACACCTGTTTGAACCCAAAATGGGGCACAGTCTCGGCAACTTCCAAGCGATAGAACCCGCCAGACTCAACCTTCCCGGTTGTTCTACTTGCCTTGTCGTCATAAAAGCACCGCTGCAGCGCGCCGATCCAAGGATGGCGGAATTCATACAATTTCAGCTGGCGCGGGAACTCTGGGATGATGGCGAACATGATCTTTATACGGGTTTGTATCGTTATGTTGAAACACTCAAAGATATTCCCCAGGATCGACACCCTCCTTTGGGTAACTTGATGCATCCACGTTTCTCCGCCGGACTGAGTTCGCAAAGTGGTGGCAGCGGCCAGGCCAATCCGGACCACCAACACAGCATCTCGTCTATCGCCACAGCCATTCATGTACCGCCCGTGACACCCAAGGACCACGGTCGATCTAGTGAGGAAACGGGGCGGCACCGTTCAACACAAAGCGTTTCATCTGCATCGTCGAGATTGGTGGATGTGGAGGATCTCAGGAAGTTCTCTGAAGACTTCAAAGTCCCGTATCCGCTTCCACAGGATTTGCTGCCACTGCTTTCCAAAGACCCGGTGAAGACATACCTAACCGCCTTGGACAATATGCAGATGCTAAACTCGTCGAGGATCCGTGAAATGGACGCGGATAACCGTGCAAAAGACGCGGATAACCGTGCCGTTGAGGAGAAGAGGAGTGATCAGGTTGGCGCAAAAGCGAAACACAGACCAGACCATCACTTGTTACTTTTTCTCCTCATGCGAAACACACCCGCGGACGTTGACAAGTGGAGGGGCGCGATTGGTGCTAAGGTCCACAAAATCCTGGCTTATTACCCAGCGACTCAGCCGACTCGGGATGTGGATGGCTTTGAATGGGACCTTTGGGATGGAGAATTATTCATGGGGAAAGATGTGCCGCTAGGGGTTTGAATGGTGTAATGAGCTGTTGGACTTGGTGTTTTAGAAGTTTACGAGGGATGGGTTGGTGACATGCCCAAATTGTTATACTCCAAACATTGGAATTCCTGCCCGTCATGGCAGGCAATGCTATTCTTGATTTGCTTTGAGCTTATTTTAGTGACATGCAACTGCTGTTCTATGGAACTATAGTCCACTGACTGGCGAGGATGTCCACAGTGAATGAACCAAGGCCAGGATTCGAGACTAGGTATGCGAGACTAGGTATGATACGTATAGTCCTGTTCTTTGCCCGTCACATCAAACAACACTTTTGGAAAGCTTATCTCACCTTGATAGCATACATGCGGGCCACAGGGTGGCGAAGGTAGACGTCACTGACAAGGGGTTGCTGTAAACTTGGCGCGGGAAGTATGCAGCCTGTGCCACCGTTCCGCATACTGAATTGAATAATGGACAGAGTCGATTAAGTAGACGAAAATAAACGGAAAGAACGCAAACAACGCGGCAGAGGGGTAAGATGGAGAACGTGAACACATAACGTAGCAGAACAAGCAGCAAAACATTACAATCAAATGAAACACGCAAGGATACTGGTACATCGCATGCAGTGGGTAGGTCTTTAGTTGGCGTGCAGGCCTGGGTTTCCCCTGGGCCTGAAATACCCAAACCACTCATTTACATCTCTCAACTTCCACAATTCCTCTTCCTATTCCAACCAACACCCCCATCGCCAACCCTCCCCAACCCTCGCCTCCGCAATATTCTCGATTACACCAACCACACCGCTCTGCTCTCCTTCCCCAGTCCATCCAAAAACCCACTCTCTAGCCAATCATTTAAGCCAAAGCCTCGCTGCAGCCGAAGCTCTGCTCAACACCAAACTCGCCGGGGGCCTTCCAGTAATCATCCTGGTAGCTGAAGAGGATGGACTCCTTGCCGACGTTGGCCAGGATATCCTTGAGAGCAGTCTTCTGCTGCTCCGTGCCGGGCTGCGCGGCACCGTTCGTGCGACCGGCCTTGGGCCATCCAATCTCGGTGATGTACTTGCCCTTGGAGGCGGCGCCAGGGCAGACCTTGGCGGCCTGCTCGAGCTGCTGAGCGGCGAAGGAGCCGGCCTCCGAGGCGGAGACACTGCTGGTGAAGTAGGGGTGGATCTGGACGGCGAAGACGTCAATGGCGCTGCAAAGAGCGGCGCCCTTCTGCTCCCAGGTGCCGACGGGCTCGGTGGTGGTGACGGCGATGTCGCCGGGGAAGCCGGCGCCGGCGAGCTGCTGCTTGACGTAGGTGATGTAGGAGGCGAGCTCCTCGGGGGTGCAGTAGTTGTTGAAGAGGGACTCGTTGCCGACGATGATCATGGCGACGCTGTCCTTGGGGGCGTTCTTGATGATCTCGTTGAGCTGGCTGTTGGCATAGTTGGAGAAGGGGCCCTTGCCGCCGCTGCCGCCGGCCTCGAGGAAGATGCCGTAGATGACTTTGATGCCGTGCTTCTGGCACTCAGGGACGACGTTCTCGAAAACACCGCAGTCAGTGCTGTAGCTGCGGATGGTGGTGAAGCCGAGGCTGGCGATGTCGGCGATGTCCGCCTTCACCTGCTCGGGGGAGCGGCACTGGCCGTCGCGGGTGTAAGGAGTGTAGGTCATGGCCCACTTGTTGCCGTTCGTGACGATGCGGCCGCCGCCGTTGTAGCTGGGCGGAGGAGTGGAGGGAGAGCTGGGCTTGGGTTGTTCCTGAGCCGGCTTGGAGGGCTGAGGAGGTGGAGGAGCGGGAGCATAGGTTTGCTTGGGGGGAGCGGGAGCGGGAGGAGCCTGGGAATGATACTCCGCAGGGGGAGCGGGAGCGGGAGCGGAAGTCTTCTCCTCAGTGCAGGTGCTGCTCGACGTCGTCGCCGCAGGAGTAGGATAGACCACGATGGTGGTGTTGGCTACCGGGGTGGGGACCTCTATAGTTTGTTGATATTAGCGCTTGGGAGCCCTTTTGACTGTTTTCCGCTCCTGAATGGAAACATACCGGAAGGGTACACATAGACAGTGGTGTACACGGTGCAGACATCCGGAGTCGGGTTCCTGCGAAGATGGAACGCGGCATGGCCGTTATGCGCAGCGGCAGCCGCAGATGCGACGAAAGCCACCGAAGCAGCAGCAATAGCGCCCTTCATTGTGAATACAACCAAGGACAGAGGAGAGAGAGCTATTAGTTCGAAAGAAAAGCCCGCTGAACGAGTGAAGCGGTAGATATTATCGTTAGAGTAGTATAAACAAAAGAGCGACGGGGCACGAAGGCCAGGGCTGGGACTTGGGAGACGAACAGGAAGCCTTGCAAGCAGAGAGGAAACACTTGCTGGGTGGGCAGCAGAGCGGTTTTGATGGCCGTGCCATGACCACTTCATCTGGCGCGCTGACACAGGCTGACCGCCCAACCCTCGCTAGATAGGGGTCCTGAGATAATTAGACCGCAGATGCGTACTCGGAAGCGGTATAACGCTGTGAAGGAAGACCGGGCTAGTGCTGGAAGAGGGAACAAGGCGTGGCGTGGCTATGACGGGAAATGAGAGACCTGGGGTAATACGACGGGCAAGCGCCGAATCGGTTGGGGTGTGTTGCTCGATGGGGACGGACCCCCTGGAACAACGGCAGCATAAAAAAGGTCGAGGGCTGTCATAAGAGAGCTGGGAGAACACCAGATGAAGTAGAAGATTGGCGATGCATGAGTACATGGCATCTTCGAGAGTCTCGAATTCGGAGCACTCAGGAGCTCGATCTGACCCACCTCGAATTGTTGACAATCTCCCGCGAGCCAGCCGCGGGTACTCACTTGGCTCTTTCTTGGAGCTATCCCAAGGTGCCGAATACTAGAGGGGTGATTACGCCTGCACTAGATTAGTGTGGAATTTGGGCGGTCAAGATTCAGCAATGACGAAGCGCCATGATCGTGAACCCATCGTTGAAGACAGTTGAGCAACGGTTGTCAAAAGACGCTCGTGAGTCGTGACACAAGATCGATTGATGATGTTTGTTCCTCTGCCGCTAGCGGTTCACCGTTCTGTTCCTGCAGGACCAAGACGGTCCGTGCTCAGGGGCTCCCGCATCAGCTCCCTGCGTCAAATAAACCCAGCCGGGCAATTTCATTGGCGCTCTTCTATCTTTATACAGCAGTGATCAAGCCATGGAGCGTGCGCGGTCGAAATGGCACCAATGTTGGCCTGTTCGTCGCGGCGTGCTTGGGGACGGGCCGACAGGGGGAGGGGATGACATGGGAGATGTCGCGAAGACTTGCACAGCCAGAGACTCCACCTCCTGAGTCCTGATGGCGATGAGGAAGAAAGAGTTCAGACCATGCGACTCCACCCTCGCTGCGTTAATAAGGTCTTGTGCGTTATGCTCCATGCTGTACGCGCGTTCTCTCCAGCACGCGTGCGCCCCCTGAGAACGGCCGCGGTGCAACCTCACACAGCTGCGCCCGATCCCGCAGGCATCCGATTTGTCCGTCTTACGTGGTCTTGAGTATCTAATAATGTTGGCGGATATATCAGATCGTGGTGTCGAGTGCCCACTGCCCTAAGCCTGGTGTTGTAATTTCAAGTCGGGGGAAACAACGGGGGTGAATGCAAGTGATGGCGCTGCTATAGTGCGGGGAAAGTCGTCACAAGGTCTTGCTGTCGAGCTGAAGAGTCAGGGGCTCGGTCCAATTACCATTTCTATGTCGGTGGCCATTTCGCAGGTTGGTAACAGTTGAAGGACGTCACTGGATTTCGTGACTTTGGCAAAGATACCCTTATTATTCAAGTTCGGACAGAGGATCAGGATCCAACAGGAGGATTCCACGCCGCTTCCTTCCTCGGTGTCCGCCGTACAAGCCGCTGTTCGTGTGAAAAGGCTTGGACGAATGTTTCGATGATGATGAGAAGATCTAGCATCAGAATGAGTATGCAACACGAGCATCCCACGTCACTCCACCCTAAATCTAGGGGTGCCTAAGCGACACACCTTGCCTAGGTACGATACGATCCATTCTCATAGCGCTTACTGTGTACATAGAACTAGAACCAGATGTCATTGCCGTGAACTCCAAACCGAACGCCTTCCAAATGCAAAAGACCAACAAAATCCCTCACTCTCCCCTACGGATAAACCCACCCCTCCTTCCCCCCGACGCCAAAATCTACCTTCTCATCCAGCCCGTCCAACCAATCCCCCTCCACCCCTTTGGCGTTCAAGGTCTTCAACGTCGCCTCGCTCTTTTCACACTTACTATACCACTGCCTCTCGAAATTCACCGTCTCCTGCTCGTGCTCTAGAATCACCCACTCCGGCAACTTCCTATCGCTGCCGTTCTTCTTCCACCAGAACCTTCCCTTGCCGTCTGTACTTCCGGGCGTTGGTTCAAACGTCCGCGTGAAGTCCTGCAACGGTGAGTTCTTTTCTAGGCCGCGGATGAGGAGCCGGTAGTAGCATATCGGGTGAATGTACTCGTTCGTCTTCCCGAAACCATTAATATCAGTAAGTACCAAGTCCTGGCTCTTCTCGTCGTAAATCTCCAACTGGCAATGTCCCGGCACCCTCATCACACTGCCGTTCAAATGATATATCCCTATGTAACTATCCACGATGGGACCGGTGCCGTACCCGTAGTCGAAGTCCAGATGCTGGTGTGGAGGGCTGCGTTTAGGTGGATCCAAGGGGCTTTCCCTAGGGTTGAGGAGGGGGATCTTGGGCACCTTGGATTTTGCCCAGGTCAGCCAGGTCGGGTGTAGAGTGGTGCATGCGTAGCGGACATGGTCGAGCCAGCGTTGGTACTGGGACATGGAGGCGTGGAAGGCGTCTTGGTCGATCGTGAGGTACGGGGCGACGCATTGGAGCATCCAGCAGAAGGTTGCGGTTGAGAGATCTGTTGACGTGAGATGGCGATAAGGATATCTATCTAGAACGGTACTTACGCTCTAGGTCGCCTTTCATGTCGGTTATGGAGTCGTCTGCGCCGCCACCTGTAAAACTTCAGTTAGTGGTGATGATATATAGATGCCATTCCTTTGCAAACCTACCGCTATTGATGTGCACACCTGGGAACCACACCTGCTTCAACTCAGGCAACGGCTTCCCCGCCTCGATCAACTCCTTGGGGATATACCACAGTGTCGGTCTAAACGCCTTTCTCCTTTCATCCAGTGCCAGCGCATGGAACGCATGCTCGTAATCTGATCAGGTCAATCTCACTCCTCCTGCCCTCCAAGCACTTCGACAGGACTCACATTCATTGAGCTTTACGTTGTGAAATGCGTACTTCGCCCTCTCACGCGCGAAATCCAGAAATCCCACATCTGGAATGCCTAGACTCCCGACCGTATCCCACACACCCACGACCTTGACCTTCCTACTCTCCTGCGAGACCGCTAGATCCCCATGCGGATTGATCTCCCAGCTCTGCGCGCGCTCCTGCGGGCCGAAGTTGCGACGGGACTCGCCCAGCTCTTCACCCCGCTTGCTCAACTTCCCGTACACGAAGTCCTTCCAGGCCTGCGTTTCACGGAAGGGCTTCCCCTCCTCGTTGGTTTGGTACGCTCGATAGATCTCAGGGAAGACCTGCATGTGGATGGGTTTGATGACGCCAATGTCAGTGACGAGTCCGGCGACGGCACGCGCCGTATAGGCCCCGCGCGAGAACCCGAAGCAGAAGATCTCATCGCCGGGTTCATAGTTGAGCACGATGAAGTTGTAAGCTTCGATGACATTCGTCGTCAGGCCAGCACCCAAGCCGCCTTGCCGACGGCGCTCTGACGTGGAGAGGTCGCCTGTGCCGATGCCTGAATCGTAGTATACAAGCTTGAGTTTACGGTCAGTGTGGGTGAGGGTGCAAAGTGCCCGAGAATCAAACCTGATGGAATCTTGTGCTTGGGTCGTTTCGATCTATGCCGATGCGGGCGATATGTCGACATAGTCTGGTGACATTGGACGGGACGTTATCTGTTGATGACACGCTACTCTGCCATGTCCTTCACCATGTTACTATTTTGCCGCATATATGGGGAGTATTCCACACTCAGGTACGTACCCGTCACAGCAGATGATGATCCGACGGCGCCAGGGTTTATCGATATTGTCACCCATAATGTTAAACAAGACGAGGCTGAACGCAACGCAACGCAACGGAAAAGTTTTGGAAAAGACGATGAGATGCAGCCCCGGGGAATAAGATAAATAAATCAACGAGTGAGCGAAACGCCGCGCGTTAAGAGTAGCACGAGCACAAGCATAAGCAGACTACCACTATGTCCGAACTCCCAACGTGGCAAAGCAATCGGGCGTACGGTCTTAGCGGGCAACGAGGCAACCCGACCTACCTTCCCTTTCCCATTATATATGGACTCCAGCCGGGCCTCAGTAATCGGAAAGAACGATTCTCATCGTCAGCTTCCGACCCCACCAATACGCCATGTCCCCAAGAGGCGAGCTGAGAAGTCTGCCAAGCGCCATATTCCCTTCCCGGTGTAGCTCTGTAGATCCCCGGCCGGCTATAGCCTAGGGATAGCGGTGTGAGGACCACAGGCTACCCACGGACCTGCAATGTGATGGCTTTCGCCGAGTTCATGGCTGTTGGGGATGGCTGTGTTATGTCGCGGTGGTGTGTAGAGCTGGCAACAAGATTCGATGGTAGTTGCGGCTGGGCTAGTCCAGGTGACACTGCGCCAGGGTCTCGAGGGGTGGAGGCGGGGACAGATCGGATCTTCGAAGGCTGTGAATCGTTCGCGCTAGCCGGTTCGGGAACTGCAGGTTTCCGAAAAACATGCGTTCGTGTCCACGGAGTTTCCCACGTTCTTCGCTGCTTCGCACAGTCAGTGTAGCGGCGAAGATCATGTGCCTTACAAGAACAGACGCGTGTCTCTTTCATTGTTATGTATGTGCCACATAGTGCGAGAAGCAGACAAGCAGACCTTTGTCGCCTCCAATACGCCCTCGTACACTTGTGACTTGACAACGGAAACGCTTTACCAAAAAAGCCCCGTGACGCTCATGACCGTGAGAACGCCTTCGCCTCCCTGGTATTACCGAGATATGCTATGCATCCGTATTCCCTATCCCAGATCCCATTCTTCTAACCCATGCATACCAGTACCACGGCTGGGGAATCCTTAGTAGGGCCGCATGAGGTTGACAAAGATGAGACACTTCTCAATTTCAACCTGATCCTTAGGATCCTTGCTGTCAACTTTGCCCTTCTTCTCTGCAATAACTTCAATTTCGATCCGGTTGACGCCAGGGGCCAATTTAGCATCATAAAGAGGTTCGCCCTTCTTCTTGCCTCCCTCATAACTCGTAACAGTGCCGTTGACTGCCGGACCTGCGAGAATGCGAGGCGTCTCCGAGTACTGCTTCCCATTGACGATATAGAACGTTCGGTATGGACGTCCGTCCAGTGCGACGGGAAGATATGGGACGATTTGCACGTGCGAATGTGAAGGTGGGAGATTCAGCGTGACGGTTTGTACCGTCTTGTATCTGTTCGCATGAACAACAGTTTTGAACGGTTTTGGTAAGTTCAAGGAGGGCGCTGTCGTAATAGTGATTTTGGGAATCAGAGCTTCGCTTGGACCTACTGGTTTTTTAGTGAGAACAGCTTCTATCAGCGTAATGCACTTACTCTTGAGTGGAGTCTTCCTGAACTGCCCCGGTTGCGCCGTTACTGGCGGGGCATACTGAGTAGGAGGGTGATATTGGCCGGGATAGCCACCTGGCGGCTGGCCAACAATTCCGTTAGGATGAGGGCTACCGCTTGCAGGACGAGAAACCATTTGCGGAGGAGGCATCGCCGGGTGCGGTGTCTGTGCTGCTACGCTTGCCCTTTGACCATCAGACACAGCGCTCGCTTGCCCGATGGAACTGAGTGCAGGGGATCCCACATCGTTCTTGATCCCATTCGTAGCTGGGGGAGAGCCTGATGGAGGATAGGTGGAGGGAGCGCGGGTAACAGAAGGCTGGGCGGACGCAAGAGGCGTCTGTGCCTTAGATGACGGCGGCTGCGAGCCTCGCTGGCCGTTCATGCTATCCTGAACATGACGCTGCTGCCTAAGCAAGGCGTCATTATCGATGGTGACTCCCGGTGTGGCCGAACTCCGTACTGCAGGAGATTCAGGACCAGAGACAGGCGATTGACGGAGTTTCAATTTGAGTTGTTGTTTGGGGGCAACTGAAGGAGCAGCCGACATGTTGATCTTGAGTTTCGGCTGCGGAGGCTCCTCCACCTTCGCTTTGGCGCTCGCGAGCTTTTCCTTGAACATTTCCTGCAATTGTTAGCAGAATGCAAGATGCTAGTTGGCAAATCCACATACCTCCAATTGCAGGGAGAGGTCGTAGATGTCGCTCCCGTCCTCATTATATTCCCTTGCGTTTTTCCAGATGAGGCTGACCTGTTCCTCAAACTCATTCCAGCTCTTCAAGAGAGTAATTCCCGTGGGTGGCTCCCGGCCCTTTACGCCACGGACCTTCTTTTGCACTCCGCTTAGGGACATTGGGGTTTTGATAAGCTGATAATAGTCCTTGAGGGCCCTAGTAGGTAGATTCACGAAAGGATGGAAGATCTGCAGTTCGGTCCTACAACTCTAGTTAGGAACACTGTCTACCTTGTTGCAGATGAATATACGAACTCAGGATCGACGTAATCTATCAGGTCGGAGATGATCTGCTCCTGTGCCTGTTGGAAACTCTTTCCTTCATAATCCTTGCTGCCACTTGTCTCGGTCACGGGAGCAGGAACAGAGTGCCTAAGTTTTGAGGGCGCGGGGGTCGTCGATTGGGGGGCGGCAGCCCGCCGTGGGCGATCAGTTGTGTCCGGAGTAGGAGGAGTTGCTTTCGGCGTGGAGATAGGGCGTGGAGCAGGCCGAGCAGGAGTCGCCGACTCCTCGCCAGGTACGGGCGTAGCCACTGCTTGATAGTTGCGGATCAACTTGTAGGCAGGGTTGTTCTTGGTCATCCAGTTCGAAGCCGTCTTGCGCAGTCGTTCGGCATCCTCAAAGGTATTCTCTCCCCTTGCGAAATACGACTTCGCATTGGTGACCATCCGCTTGCAGTCCGCCTCGAGCTGGGCCAGTGTGGCATATTCACCACCTCTGAGCTTGTCCTGCACATATAATGTCAGCACCTGCGCTAGTGACTTGTTCCCGCGGGCGTCTCCCTACCTCCAGTGTCTGTATGGAAATCGGCATTTTGATGAAATCGTAGTATGGCCCCTTATCTTTCTTCAGCGTTGGATTCTGTGAATTGTCAGTGAATCGTCCGGCGGGGGGATGCGGAGGTCATCGTACGCCGGAGGGAAGTTGGAGGAAGTCTGTTGCAATCGGACGGCCACTGCAGTTCTGTCAGCTCCACGTTCATCGAGCAGACATGTAAACACATACTGTTTGTCCTTCGCATTGCGCAAGCTTTCGAGGAACTTCAGGCCATTTGTGGTTGTCGACTCCACGGTCTCTCCCGTAACTGGATCCGCGGCGGGCTCTCCCTGCAGCAATCCTCGCAGTTAGCCATGGTTGTTCCGCGTACGCAATAGGTACAAGAGCCACCCATGTGGGACGCAATTATGGTGGTGCTGGCGGTGCGGCGCGAAGATGGAGGGGCGATGGAGGGGTGCTGGGCGAGGTGGTCGCGGTAGTGAAGAGCAGCTGGTCGACCATGGCGTTGCGCGTAGCTTGTCCAGGACCATGTCGCGGCACTCCCCCGTCGCTTCTACATCCCCTCCAAGACGTTCACCTCTCCGCACCGCACCGATGCTCCTCATAACCCGCATTCACTGGAAGATGGACTTACCGGGACCTTCTGGCGCTTTGCCGGGCGCGCATCGTTTTCGGCTGCTGCTGCACTGGCAGCTTTGCGCTTTGCTGCGCTCTCCATCTGGCTGAACCGGAATCGCGTCCTTTCGTTCAAAACAGCTTCAGGAATTCTCAGCAGAAGTAATGAAGGGTGGCGGGTGCAGCAAGGTGCGAAGGGTGCATCGTCGTCGTTGCGCGCGCCGCAGGGGATCGTCGGTCCTCAGAACATAGACACGCTCGGACCACCGACCAATCACGTGACAAAAATCTAGAGGCTTGGCAGCGAATATGTCGACGGCGTTGAATGTATTCACAAGGCAATATTCATAACCAAATGTACGTAGAGTACGCAAGTATCATAGATAAAATATCAGACATTGGTAATAAAACGCCTCGAAAGTGTACTATAGTCCCAGCTACCCCTTGGACCCCAATCACCAGGGTATCACTTGACAAATTCCAGCCCATTGTTTTGCATACGTTCAAATTCATAGCCCTTAATAAGCCGCTTTCGAGCTCTCGGCCGCCGTCTTTTCGAATTCTTTCTGCTTCTCGGCCTCCTTCATCTCTCGTACCTTCGCTAGCACCACCTCCCTGAAGATGGCGCCCTTTGCGATTTTGCTGAGACTCCGCTTCTCTGGAGCAGCACCTGTCTTGCCAGGATGATTCGCTTCCAAGGCCTCGCCTGCAGCCTTCTTCGGATTGGTGGGGACATCCTTTTCCTCAGGTGTCTCTCCTTCTTCCTCTTCCTGCATTTTCAAAGCCTCGATACGGTTCGCAAGCTTAACAAGCTCGATACCACGCCTGAGCCGCGCTTTCGCGACGTATGCGCGGATCTCGGGCAACAGATTGTGGTCGGAGGCAGTCTTGCCGGTCAGCCAGACGTGCTGGAGTGCAGCCTGTACATGTTTAGCGTCATCTCCGATTATGAAAGGTTAACAGCAACATACGTCGCTTGTAGGTCTGTTGCTGGGCTCAGGCTGCAGCAACTGCGTAATGAACTCCTTTGCATCTTTGCTCACATCCTTCCAGTACCGTTCGTGGAATATCACGCGGCCATTCTTGCACTCTTCGATCAGATCTGCGAGATTTTCCGAACGGAATGGCGAGTAGCCGCAAAGCAATGTGTACGTGATAACGCCCAAGGACCACATGTCCACTGGCTTTCCGTGCCCCTTCTTCAGCATCACTTCGGGTGCAGCATACCCAAAGGAGCCAGCCATGGTCGTCAGGACCTCGTTCTTGGAATCGAGCATTTTGGCGATACCGAAATCGGCAAGCACGAGGGAGGAATTGGGGTCTGGGGTGAGGTAGAGAAGGTTCTCGGGTTTGAGGTCTACTTCAATCAGCATAGGCGCATCCCAAAGCGGGGCGATGTCCTTACCTCTGTGAACGACATTGTTATGGTGCAGGTAGTTGACGGCATCCAACACTTGCCGAATGGTCTCAGCAGCGTCCTTCTCTGTGAATTTCCCTTTTTCGCAGATCCTGTCGAAAAGCTCCCCGCCGGTAGCCAGCTGAGTGACGATGTAGTATTTGTCCTGTAGGTCGGATCAGCGCTGGAGCTTGACCTTGAACGTGATTCTGTCTCCTACCCTAGACTCGAACCAATCGTGGAACTTGACGATGTGCGGGTGCTTCATCTTCTGCAGCATTGCGAGCTCGTCGTAGACCATTTGCTCGTTTCCTCGAACATTCTTCTTCAGGATGATCTTGACTGCCACCTTGCCCTCAGGGCAGTCTGCTTCCCGCACGATTCCATAGGTTCCAGCACCCAGAGTCTTCCCGAATCGGTATCTTGACCTGCGCTCAGGTGTTCAGCATGCTAACAGCAAGGCTATGGCGAGAAGGCGAAACTCACTTCCGATCGTAGGACTCGGGCTGCCCGTGCAGCTTGTTCAGCATTCCAGTGACTGTAAAGGATTAGCGAAAGCGGATTCGAAATATTCAAGTACTCACAACTCATTTTAGTAGTCAAGTTCGCAACAGTCAAAGAACCAAAGTGGGCGCCCCCTAAGGCTGAGGGTGAAGGAGCTGCCTACACGGCGAAGCGCGTGGTCAAGGTGGGGTGGGGGTTATGGTATGAGGGGTAAGGTGTGGCTTGACGCGCCGGAGGGAAGAGGACGCAACAATAACAGGAGATGAGGGAGAATGTCAAAAGGCCGCGTCTGGAAAAGTTCAAGAGGTGTTGAGGGGTCGAAAGTCAGCATTTGAATGAGCTGTCCTGCTTCACATGGGGCTGGTGGAGCTAAGGGGGTTCCGTTTGCGCCTTCGTGTGAGGCTGAGCTGCGAGGCAGACCAGCTGCGCCCGGCCTGATTGGCCACAACCACCTGTCATCTTGTGGCTGGACAATGCCCAGGAAAGGCAGAATCTCTGTGCATAGAAATTAGGGAGATACAGCGAGCCTAAACAATAATGATCCTCTCTGGAAATGTACAAACCTATCCAAGGCGGCGGGACCATTGGGAATGGCAGGGTAGGGCAGGGTTGCTATGTTCAGGGCAGCCTAGGCACGCGGCGATCTGATGTCATTGTATTCACAGCTCCACCAGGAACAGGTATGACATAAAACCTGATTCCCCAGCTTCGTCTACCCTTTTTCTTGTGTCATTCCTCTGTGAACGTCCCGTATAGGTCAAAAAGTCTTCCATCTCCTTAACACTAAACACTTTTCCCGTCAATATGGCAGCAGCACAGTTCCTCACTATTCTCGCGGGTGTAATCGCCATCACGGCTCTCGGAATCTACCTATTCGGCATTCCTCCCGAATACAAACGAAAACTCGAGAGACAGGCCCTGAAGACGATGGGCGAGAATAAGATGTCGTATATCGCCAAAGGTAATGCGCGTCTGGAAGCCATAGCTACTCTCTTTTTGACCACTGACATCCGACAGACCAGATCAACAAGATTCCCGATTCCGACCAAGAGAATGTGAAGGATCTCAAGAAGGGAGTCGGGAATGCTCTCGGAGGCGTCACCAGGAATCCACTCGGCGAGACCACAGGCGAAGCTGCAGATGGCCTCACCAGTCCTCTCACAGGTCGCTGAAGCCCCCTCTATGTGGACCGGACCCCTACCGGAATGCCGGTTCTGGGGAAGATGGAGCCGATACAGTCCGGCAGGGTAGATAGATATGGAATAAGAGATCTGCGACCAGGCTGGGAGGATTCTGAGGCTTTATGTTGACTTTCTCTCGCCTAGGCGTTCCTTGGGATTGTGTTTCCGATGCCTCGGGTGTTCAGGGTGACCAGTTCTTCTCCTGTTATGACGATATCCCTTTCCTTCCCTTCTGCCATGTCTTCCGCTCTTAATATACGATGTTATGATCTTCAACACCGTATCAGTCTCCTGGAATCACCATCTCTTTCTTTTGTGTAAGTTACACGTAACGGTTTCTTTATTTTCAAAGCCCGGCATTGGCAATCAGCCACCAAACCGCCTGCCACCCCACCACAATCCCCCAAAAGACAGCCATAAACCCACTCTTTCTCGTCTTATGCTGGAAATAATGTTGTCCCGCAAGTGCTCCCGGCCATCCTCCCGATAGCGCCAAAACATGCAGCGTCGTCTCCTTAACTCTCCACTCTAAGTTTCTCGCCTGCATCTTGTCATACCCGTAGAAAACAAAGGTGACTCCACTGATCATGCAGGTGTAAATCAAGGGAAGGAGAGACCCAGTACGCAGATATACCCGGATGAGGCAGAAGGTAGAAAAGAGTATGGATGTTGCGCCTGACAGTGTTGCGAAAGTTATGGGACGTTTGCGACGGGGAGCGCGAGGTGCCATGGGGACTACCGGAAATACGAAGTCGAAATGGAGCTTTTTTTTTCCTCCAGAAAGAGAGAGGAAGGAAAGAACGACACCCAGAGATCTGGCGCGATGTTCACGCGCGGAGACCCTGAGATTGCCGAAATGCAACTTGTTGTCGATCTCCCGGTTACGGCTAACGGAATGGGGTTAGTGGGACGGACTTCAGTTCATCACTGAGTGCAAGGAGAAGAGTCGCAGAATCGAGTTAGAATACCAAATAAATTATGCCTTGATTGCGAAGTATTTCTGTATTAGGTGTCTATAGGGGTCACCGGAAGCAAAGTGGTCACTCCGCCCCTCCGCCCGATGGCCTGCCCAAATATCCTGGAGAAGATTAAGGAAAAATGGAGAGTGAATTCGAAGCAATACTCATAAGCTTCGTCGCAGTGCCTCCCCGCCGTAATGGTGTCCGTCACATGTTCCGTATTGTACCGAAATAGCCAACAAGCAATTCGATCGCTCCTTATGTCGATACTGTTCCCTTCAAATACGCCCTTCCATATCGTAGTTGGCATCTGGCCTTGAGCTTACGCTAGGGTACGCCATACCCTTCGTCAACATTCGTTGCTGGCCCTGTAATACGCCTTTGTTATTTGTAGTAGCACAACAAGTTCTTCTTCCTCATGTCCTGTCTTCATTTCACTCCATCCCCATCCCGTGGCCTTGGGCGCATTGCCCTGACCCGCCGAGCCCATTCGCTTTCCCAGTGACGACAATTTTTACAGTACCATCTCTCACATTGAATATTGTGCGCGTGTCCTGGATAGCCACCATATTCAAACACCAGCCGGTGTGAATAAAGATTCCGTCGTTCACCAGCTCCGATTGAATCAAAGGCGTAAAGATGTCATTCGGTACGTGCGAGGTTTGGGCGTTCATGAAGTTTGCGGTCGAATTGGCCATCGCGTGAGGATAAACGGGAGGGAGAGCGTTGCCGTACTGGTAGCACCTTGCAGGAGCAGATTGGCCGCGAATCATTGGGATGGCTCCACCGTTCGAGATGTTTGTGGCATGACTCTCCATCCCCGTCATCTGGCCAGCAGGAGGAGCGCTGAATCTGCGGTCGTAGTTCATAGTAGTATATTCCGGACTGTAGTTCATCGGAAAGACTTGACTGCCTGGGAGATACTCGCGCATGCAGGGAGGGGTAACCGGGGTTTGAGAGAAGGCCCAGGGCTGTTGAAGAAGTAGAGGCTGGTTGGGAGGAGTAAAGACATCTTGGCCTTGCATGCTGAGGAAGAAACGTGGGTCGTGTCGCACGATCTCCTGCTCAGGTGTATGCACCATGATCGGCGATCGGACTTTCAACCTCTGGCCATGGGGGTATGTGGCATCGGGCGAGGTATGGAGCGCATTGCTGGGCAAAGCCGTGAGTCCAAAGTCTGCAAAAGCAGTTTGAGGAGGCGCCGTTGTCAAGGGTGCATCGGTCGTTGGGTTGCAGATTTCACCGTTGCCGCGCGGATGCGATCCTGAACCCCGTAGCTTCTTGAGTACAGACGATGGAAGTCTCAGTTTGGCAATCAAGGACCTAGTGCGGCTTCCATGGTCAAATCTAGATGCTGATTTCAAAGATCCCGAATCGGTATGAGGCGAGGAACGGGGACTACCTGATGGCCCTGCAGTTTGGGTCTTTGAACGTGTCTGGCGAGGCTGCACTAGCATCCTGTGAGAGATCTTCGCGGGCGACTTTAGCGTGCGAGATCGAGATTCAGCAGCAGTTCGCTTCCTCTTGGTTTTGGTCCGAGGCTGCTGAACCTCTTGAGGTGGCGCATTCGTCACACCATAGGGCATTCCAGTTATCGCCACGGCATCCTCCGGAGTTGCGTCAATCGGTACCTTAGCATAGCCATGAGGGCGAGTCCTATCAAATGGGCCTTTTTCCGGTTTCATAGTGTTTGTGCCGTGAGTGCCTGGGAATGGGAGGTAGGCTAAGGTCAGTGTGTACTGTCCGGTGCGCGCATGCCACAACCGAAGATGAAGTCGCAACTTACGATTGCAAGCTGCCCTCGCTCGGTAGTGAGGGGGCGCACGTAATTTTGCATCCCGAGATCGAGTGGGTGACATGGCTTCGGTGGGCACTTTAATGTCTGGTGGTCGTGCTTGGTTTTGAACTGATCACAAAGGGAGGTGAGCGAGGAAAGTTGCGAAGTGACTCGTGTGATTGAGGAGGGAGAAGGGCCGAAGAACAATAAGGCAGAAGCGGCAGACGGGAGTTCGTTCCGGCTGGGCGGTGAAGTGAAGGGTTCACTTCACACTGAGGCAATGCCCGTTCACCGGCGCACTGCAATCAAAACGCCCAGTGACTCACGACAACAAAACAAAACGCGGTACGTCATCGCCGCGCCCAGGCGACAATCAACACAGCATTAAGTTCATACAGAAATATTTAAAAAACTTAAAGACCTTTTGTGTCCTATATAAACGATAAATTTTGTAATTCTGTCACCAAAATCGGACCCAACAGTCGAGTGGCTAACTCCCACTAAGCAAATCGCACTGGATTGAGGGCCACTCGGTGATGACGGGGTTCGATTCTCGGGAGTGTAATTAGTGCGTCACTTTAAGAATCCGAGGGTGCAGAGAACGGACGACTTAGAGGTTTTCTGCGGGCGTGGCCTTCGCGGTCGCCGTAGTTTTTGCGGTTTTTTTGGTTACCACCAAGGTATTTTTTTCTCTGCGAGATGTATTATAGTTAAGCAAGGGAATAATATGTCTGAGCCTGGAGATAGTGGTAGGTGGGGTGAGGGTGTTAACAGGTGAGTTGGCTGA
Organism: Westerdykella sp. P71; assembly: GCA_019022765.1. Lineage (NCBI taxonomy): Eukaryota > Fungi > Ascomycota > Dothideomycetes > Pleosporales > Sporormiaceae > Westerdykella > Westerdykella sp. P71. Next base: position 76,719 of record JAFHBW010000051.1, read on the forward strand.
AAGCTGGTGTTGCTTTGGTCAAAGTTCGGGTTTCGGGTTACAACAAGCATGGCAAAGGACTATATGGCTTGACCACAGTAATTAATTGTCGAAGAAATTGATAGATACTGTACAAGCCTACCTTGAAACAAATCTCAGTCGCTTTGAGCAGGGGCTTACTTTGCTAACTACCATTTAGTGAGAAAATGACTTGGAATGAGCAAGGACAAGACAGATTGAGCGACCTATCAAAGAGGTTATCTATTGCTAGAGAATGAGAAAACAAATGGAAGGAAGCGCGAACACCTGATGAGAAACAGTTATCTAATCAGACATAGTTACGAAAGCTATTAGAGAGGAGCGATGCTATAGCTAGTCGAGGCATGGACGGGTGAATAAGCAAACCTACAGTGCTTCCTATTATGTTGTCAGATAATTAAGGCACTCCTGTCTCGCTACATCTACATCTGTCGGGTCTTCCACGTGTTTCCCACGTTGATGATCCCACTTCCCCGGTTCGACGAATCTCTTTATGTCTCGACATTGCCGAAATCAACATGCGCCTATATATTGTTATCACGAGTTGTCTTCCTTGAATACGGAGAAAGATGCGCTAACTACGCTAAAGTCTATGCGTCGCACTGCTATAAGAATTGCATCAGGGATAGGATGATGATCGTGGGAAATGGATTGCACTACTGCGCGATACTTCATCCTATGAGTTCCTATTCTTCCTTCTTCATGATCCTCGGTGCCCTACTTCCTTTGACGGTCTGCGTTGCTGGTGAATTTTCGCCAATGCTACAGGAATGGTGAATACGCTGACTTGCTTACTGTAGCTGGGGATAACAGGCCACTAGTCGCTAGTACTCAAATATGAATGCCACAGCATATAAACGTTCAATATGTACTGTTCACTTCTCACTTCATGGGCCACGAATGATCATTGAATTTTGCTTTTTCTGCATGGTCACTGTCGAACGACTCAGCGAGTAATGTAATATTATTGTTTGATCGGAGGGAACCAGTTCCCCAGGTAACAATGGACAGACGGTTGTTGATTTATCCGAGATATTCACACCTCCTCACAAGCATTCCGGGTGCGTGAGAAACCAATAGTCACGCACATGTTAGGGTCAGTTTTGCACCTTATCCCGCGTGCTGCGGAATTGGGGAGAGGAAAGTGTCCACGTCCTACACGCTGGGGCCTCCGCGCTCCGCCCCCCGCCTCGCCTCCCTTTGTCGCCTCTCGTCTTGCCTTCTCGTCTCCGCCAACCTCCTTTGGGCAGGAGTCATTTCAGCTTCGCGTCTATCTGTCGCCACCACGCCCGTCTCATTCCGCCGAACATCACGATCCTGCGTCCCGCTATTTGGACCCGGAGCACTTTCAATACGAGTAAGCTCGTCCGTGTTGCTAGTGCCTTGATTCCTTCTGTGCACTGTGGGGTATGTCTGTTGAGATTGTGTATTTGAGGGCTCCTGCTGCTGCCGATACTGCTGCTGCTGCTGCTGCTGTTGTTGTTGCTGCTGCTGACGTTGCTGCTGTCGACGTGGATCAATGCCTTCAATAACGGGGATATTCCGCCCACGAACGTGGCGGTTCACCCAATCCTTGAAGGCTTCGGTGGCCTTTCCCATGTCCTTCCTAGTTGTCCAGCTGAACTATTAAAAAAATGAATTAACGAGGGGCTTGGTAGGGTCCGTAGGGGAGCACTATTGGATTTGGGTTTGCTAGTATTTCGCAGCTCGCTGCTAGTAAGACTACAGAGAAAAGGCGGAGATGAGGGACAAGCATGAACGAAGTTTTATACTATTGACGTGGGAATATGGAAATGTCACGGCCTCCAACGCGCACAACGGACAACAAATGTGACTGCATCATATGGTTGCTCCAAAGTTGTTGTCAGGAAAGACGCCCGGAGTTGTTGCACGTGAGGAACACACATGTGTGGTAGCAATCAACAGTGGAGATTTGTTAACGTCCGGGCCAGTGACGATATAGGCCTTAGATGTGTATTGTCCTATCTCGGCTCTAGGTATCCAGTGTTGGCGAGACTAAATGGTCAAAGAAGCAAGACGGTAAACACTGAAGCAGTCTCACTGATCCTACATCATCATACGCACCGTCACTCGCCCACGCCTACCATATTCCTAAGTCGCTACAACGTTATGGGCGTGCTGCGCTCGCTAGATACGCAATTTGACAAACGGAAAGACACACCATTCGACAGGATTTCAAAAAATCTTATTCTATACTACACCCACTACCTCCCCTCGTCGTTTCTCCCGAACCCCCTGAAACCCGTCTCTCTTCTAAAGAATTTCCCAATATTCTTCAGGTTCTCATTCAAATTCCCTCTCTCCTGCCCCGCATCCGCAACCTGTGCCCCAGGTGCCGGGCTTCCAAACCTATCAACGCCATCCCTCGCGGCATTCATAAGCGCGTTACCAAAGCCCGCAGGATCAAAGCGCCCACTACCTAGGCTTGGCGTCCCTCCCATAGCGGTGGCTGCGATGCTAGTGCCAATATGTACCGATTGTACTTGCAAAGGTGTAAGCAGTGGGCTGTTTTGAACTAAGTTTTCGTGGCTGGGAGAGGCGCGGAAGGCGGCGAAGAGGTCGAGAAGTTGGCTTTGCTCGGCCTTGCGGATGCCTTTCAGATCTAGGATTTTGCGGAAATTGGTGTCGGATTTGTCGGCGATGTGGATGAGGTATGCTTGGACGAGGGCTTCAGGCGGTGAGGGGCGGACTTGTAAGGTCTTCAAGAGAGGATCTATCTTGCTCATGGACTGATTGACACGCTTTACAAAGCTAGGAATAGTTAGCATACGTTGCGAGCGGGGTGGAGTAATAGCGGAATTAACTACCTTGCAGGTGGGGCGGTTCCTGGTTCCTCCTTGAGAACGGGTATCTCAGTGAAGCCTTTCTTGAGTACGTAGGAATCCAGGAGCATTTGCTCTGCACCAACTTCTGAGATAGGCTTGCTCTGCACAATGTTTGCGACATACGCGGTGGCCAATAGATCCACCAAATTGTCGCAGAAAGCTCGTGCGTATTGCTGCTTGTGCAGATGTTTTAGGACTTCTGCTGACCCCTCTTTCACGTGGCGCAACAGCTCGGTCACGTACGTACTATGATCGCCCACATTCTCCAGCTTACTCCAAGGTGTATTGCGCATCTCTCTCCAGCTCGGCTCGCATGCAAGCTCGACCTTCCTCACGAGGACGCGCACCGTAGCGCTGGCAATGCCCATGAACGCGTCAGCTTGGCTTTGCAGGTCGACTTTCGTGCGTAGGTCCTCATCAATCCGGGTTCGAATCTTCTCTTCCAATTGGTTGCACGTTTGGTAGCAATAATCAGCCGTGTTAAGGATGAGGGCAGCATCTTCCACCGTTGGGCCCTGGGGTCCAGGCTTCTCGCTAAGGAAGTAATACAGCACCTGCTGACCGTAGTGATCCAGATACTTGGCAAAAGTGCGGGATAGCTCAAGCAACCTGGTCCCTGTCGATAGTTTGGCGCACTGCGCGAGAGTAAGTCGGTAAAAGTGAAACAGCTCCGTGGAAGAGGGGATGACGGCCTGTGCGGAGAATTCGTCTTCTGCGTTGAGGAGGGGTTGTTGGCGATATTTGGGGATAAGAGCAGCTAATTGCCTGATAAAATTAGCACAATGCGTTCATGCAGCCACATCACAAACGTACTTGTCTTGCGACTCCACCCATAGGCTCATGTAGGGCTCGAACGCCTCGGAGATGGCTTGGTTGAAACCATGGGGCCGATCTTCTTTGCTCGCCATCGTATCCATCGAAGATCGCGGCTGCTCCTTGTAAGAAAGTCATCTGAACGTGGAATAGGGCCATATCTCACCTCAGTGGAAAAGCGTCGCTCAAGGCTGTGCTCAAAGTTGAGTGTTTCCTGCAGGCACGAGAGAAGAAGATCCACGTCCAGAGTCTGGCCATCGCCTCTCCGCATAGATCGCTGCAATATGGCCTTGAAGTCGTCCCTTGTTCCTTCGCAGAAAGAGTTGGCAAGCATCTCATTTACCCTCCAATGAGGGGGAAATATAGATGCATGTTCCAGGTCGTATGTCTTCATCATTCGATTGAACCAAGAATATCTTCTGGATATATTGTCCAGTGAAGCAGCCTGCTACCGTTAATAACGATGCTATAGGGTCCACGGAAAGCGGGGTGAAAACCTCGTCGTTCCCACGAAACACTTGTCTGTATTCGCGCAGCTGAGTGTTGCAATACCAGTTGACAAGGCGAATCCTTGCATGATCCCCTAGCGCATCCATCACCAAACATGCTTCTGTCAGCATGGCCTTGCGTTGAGCAACCTCGCCTTTGGCGAAGACGACCTCGAAATCCTCGCATATTTGCTCCAATAGCTCGCTCTGTAAGTCCGCGACATTGCGGCTCAGCGTCGCAATCTGATCTATAGAGCGATAGCTCTTGAAATGTGCCACGAGCTGGATAACAGCCTGCAGCAGCTGGGCGCATTCCCGGTATTGTCGCGATTTGCTCAAGCTTCGTAGTTGTTCGTATGCCGTCGTCAGCATCTGCAAACGCTTCAGTGCCGTCATTGACAGCGTCAAGTTGCGCTTCGTGTTGTCCAAACGCTTGATATCGGCAGTCATATCCGTGATAGTCTGTTCCGTCTGTAGGGCTCGCGATCGCACGCTCTCGATCTTGCTGAACAGGTCCGCGAGCTCTGCCTTCGCAGCTTGTATTCTGGCGACGCTATCCGCGTCTGAGGCCGCCTGTGCCGCAACAAAGGCGGCGATGTCCTCGTCCAGATCATCTTGATAGCTGCGGAGAGCCTGGGAGGTGGTTTGTACGGAGTCTAGGGTCGCGGGGTGGGAGAAGATCGCATTCAAGTGGTCAATGGGATCGTATTCAACTACGCGATTGTCAGCAACGAACTTGAATCCGGTATCTGGACCTGAACAGTGATCTCATACCAGAATCGAGAGAGGATGGAGCTGCAGGCATGAAGTCCAGCTAGGCCTGCATGGACCCCGGGTGACGTGGAATAGCGCAGCTGACGTGCGGAGCAGAAAACCCTGGAGTAGAAAAGGTAGGGACGTGTCAGAACTGTGGTGCTTGTGTGCACTTTTGCAGCGATTGCAATATTGGCGTTCAGGATACGTTCATGCTTCAGTACTGCGGTGGTTGGTGGTTGGTGCTTGTGCCCCCGGTCGCGAGCCGGACCAGGGTATCCCAGGAACGAAGGATCAGGGGCCCTGCCCCGTCCCAACTTCCCCCGCAACGCCACTACTACTTGATGCCGTATACATATAGCGATCATGAACTCTAACGATTCGAGACAGAGTATTAATACATCAACCACGAACACTTCTGATGCGTGGACATAGATCGCCGTTAGCTGCAGGCAGATTGGGCTCCGTCCTGGCCAAATCTAGCTTCACTCTATACTGGGTACCCTCGTACTTCATCAGTGGATAACAGTTCTGTCGTTATGTGAATTATTGACTTATTACGCCCGTCACTATATTTGGATGAGCAGCTGGTCATTCCGATAATACTACCGTGTACATCAATTTGGGAAGTGGGTACGCATTTCAAAGACTGACAGCTGTGGTGCTACAAATCGAGCCGCTTGGTGGGGTCCATTGATGCTGTGTAATATATTATCTCTCCCAAAGCAGGCTCTCTGAGCTATTGCGGAAACAATCCCAGGAAACCGTTGTAAACCAGACTTCTATCTTTCTGGGTATGAGCACTCGCATCACCGGTACCTGTCCAGTAGAAAAGACCACCCAGACCGTTGTGTCGCACGTATCTTGCCTTCATTTGGACCGTTTGGGGGTTGTCGTAGGTGATGAAGCCGCCGTCTTCTCCAATGCAATAAGCCGCACCGACTTGCTCGTCGACCATCTCCTGCGAACCCGGTCGAGGTAGATCCTTGTACTCGAAGGTGCCTTCTTCTCCTGCAGATCCTGAATACGCGCATCCCACACCTTGCGTGTTCAAAAAGGACCGACCGTAGGCTGGTACTCCTAATACGATCTTATTCGGAGGAACGCCCTGTCGGACCATGTAGGAAACGGCAGAATGGCACGAAATGGCAGCCTCGTCACAATGCGGAATCTGGGGGGTATAGAGCTGGGCCTGATGCCCGCACTTGGACACCCAGGGACCGGAGAAATCGTACGACATTAGGTTGACCATGTCGAGATAGTGAGCAGCATTGGACAGGTTGATATGTTGCAGTGCCCATTGACCAGCTGGAAGAGCAGTGGATAGTGTGTACCGGGGTGCTGGCAAGTAAGCTCGCAGAATGGCGAGCAATGCGATGAAATCCTCCCCCTGGCGCGAATCCGCGGGATGTTCCCAGTCAACTGAAGCCTTGATTAGCAGCAGAAACGTCCACTGTGGGGTAAGGTAATGGGCCTACTATCAATTCCGTCGATGCCAAACTGCTGCACGAGACCAAAAGCTGTTCGAGCAAAGGTCTCACGGGAAGCAGGATTGCGAGCTACTTCAGCGAAAGATTCACTGCCCTTGCCCCCGCCACCAACCGATAGCACGACTCTGAGTTTGCTGTACTTCTGTTTTATCAAGGCGAAAGAGTTCAGGCAACCGTTTGCTTCTGGGATGTCCCCCGAGCCAGGGACTTTGATCTGTGCATCGGCCCACTCGTCGCTGAGCTGCGGTTGTTAGCAAGTTCACAACAGCAGGAATCCCGTTGAGCAATACGTAGACGGTGCCATCCGGCTTTACCCTGACTCTAATTTAGCTGCCGCTCTTGTACCAGGCGGTAACGACGCCACTCACCAGGCAAAGGCATAGAAGACGTGTGAGATGACATCGAAGTTAAGTGAAATCGGGGGCTGGTCCCTGTAGACGCGCCAATTCGGATAGTAGACTGCGTTCCAGTACATATTTTCGAACGGTGTTGAGAAGGGAACGTCGTACGCGTCTCCTACAAAGTATGGTGGGGGGTGAGTTCGGCTCATAGCCGGACGGCCTAAGCGTTAGCTGCGTCAGGGTGGGCTGCACGTAAGTCGGAATACGAGAGGGAAGACTGCTGATTCGACTAACTTAAAGGCAATGGGAAGGTGCGACAAAATATATAGAGAAGCCGGAGCTGTCAATGCAGAAGTCAATTGCTCATTGACCAGGGGGTAATCGTATATGAGGATGATGGACTCGAAGAAGTTTGTGTCACCAGGTCTCTACTGCATGCCATGCCACCCATGGGGAATGTACGACTTGCGCAGAAGGCATGGATGGGAAAGTTTGAAGACGGCATCAACGAGCGAGCTTGAGCGTGGCCCGTATTTGAAATCGCAGGGCAATCCAGGTGGCGGCGTGGTGCCGTGCTAGCAAGACATCCAAGGCCAACATCCGAAGCTAGCATCATGGGAGTTTCAAAAGCGGAAATGGTCTCCAAGGACTTCAACAACATGTGGGGCGCCATTCTCGGCCTCATCGTATCAAGGCAGAGCGGGAGAGTACGGTGAAAGCATGCGAGCCGTACAGAGAAATCCCTGGCATGCATAGTACCCAGGTGGGCAAGATTGATTGCGGTTGCTGTTGCCGGCTCGCGTAATTCACTGACAACTGCAGCTCCTCCCGATCTTCGTGCTGCCTGCCATGGTCGAAGCTAGCTGGAAACGTCCATGCAGGCCGAGGGAGGATTGCTCTCACGCTTGTACATAGTAGAACGAAACCCTGGCACCCGGAGGTCATGCAACACAGAACCGGTCTCTGAAGACAGAATAGAGCGTAGGGTTGCATGGTCAATGCGTAGGCGGAACAAATGGGGACGCCATGCGCGAACCGCATCAGTGCCGTAACACTCGATCAGCGCCACATATACAGAGCTGAATCCATGAGCAGATGATTTGATATCGTGCGGAGGCAAGCCCGCAGGGTGCAGGTCAGGACCCAGACGCGGCAGGCAGTGTAATCGATGGCGTGTGCGGGTGAGCGTTCCGGGGCGGCGCAGCAGTAACGGGGTGATGGCTCAAACGTGTCCTATGCTGCCATCGCGTTCATCAGAGAAGAGTAGTGGACGGGAGTGTTCAGAGCAAGAGCATCGCCACAGCCAGGTGTCAGGGCGATCGGTGTGTGATGAGATGGTTGCGTGCAGATGCGGATGCTTTGATGACGAGCATCTTGGCGTGCACGAGCCACTATCCTGCACCTCCAGCTTCAAGCTCACCACCAACGCATCTCCGCCACTCCCTCTGCGTACCTGGTTGGCAATCGCCCGATCCGTTACGGAAAGCCGCCCACCCGCTCTAATACGCACATGTGAAAATCTCGGTCACCGTAAACCTGTCGATGGACTTCCTTTCCCGTTCTGAAACATAGGTCCACAACGGCTTCAACCAGTCTTTGCCTCCCCCATCAGTCGGATTATAGTACGGTTCAGGCGGACGCAAGATGACAGCAGAGGTGCGAAGCGCAGCGGGCGCTGACACTCAGAGCTCCTCGGAGGCACCACACGTCCCATACCAGTTCAACTTTAGTGACTTTTTGCGCCGCGAGTACCGCTTCGGCCTCGATCCAAATCGCCCGGCATGCAAGGCTTTTATGCAAGGCCACTGTCCCCTTGGTAGCAACTGTCCAGACAAGCACAATGCATCTACATCTTACAACAAGTGCGTAGTTTTACCGTGCATTCCAACCAGACGTACAAATGCTGACTTTCTGTGCCTAGTCTTGTCTGTAAACATTGGCTGCGTGGTCTTTGCAAGAAAGGCGAGACGTGCGAGTTCTTACACGAATACAATCTTCGTCGAATGCCCGAATGCTCCTATTACGCCCGCACACAAACATGTTCCAACGGCGACGACTGCTTATATCTCCACATCGACCCGGAGTCCAAGCGACCTGCTTGTCCCCATTATGATCGTGGATTCTGTCCCCTTGGACCGCACTGCGCTCTGAAACACAACAAGAAGGATAAGATATGTCCCTTTTACCTGGCCGGCTTCTGCCCAGAAGGGAAGGCATGCAAATATGGAGCGCATCCAAGATTCCCCACCGACCTTAAGAAACCAGAAGTACGAGTGGAGAAGACGAAGGAAGAACTTGAGCAGGAAAGATTGGAGCGAGAACTACAGCGTGAGAGGGAAGAAGAACAAGAGCGGGAGCGTGATGATCGCGGTATTCATGGGGGCGCTGGACATAAGTTTCGAGGCAACTGGGGCGATCGTAAGAAGAGGGGTGGTGGTAGAAGACATCGCGGTCGCGGAGGCTTTTAAGAAGCTGCGTGCCATGGCGTATCATTTACATTCGCCATGCGATGTTCGAACCCCATCCCAAAATGCCAGATCATGCCGAAGGACAAGTTGCCAGCGCCAACTCCGCCAGACACCCAATGTCCACCAACTTCCAAAAGGAGAACGGCCACACCTACACGCACTCTGCTTTCAGGGGCGGTTGATTATATGCGTTATCCCTCGGAGTGATAGCGCCCCGGCGTTTCCCGACATAGCGGCTCCCGGCCCGGCATCCCTCCTCGTACAGAAGCTCAGTACCTTGCTTGTTTCTGGACAGTGTCGATACGTCCTCGTCTCCTAAATTCTATGTCTCCGGAGTTTCCGTCGCAGCGTTGGCCTTGTTCATCAGCCGTGGGTTGTAGCTCATCAAGGGTGCTCAGTTTGGCTCGGTCATCTGCACTTCCCAAAACCGAGCATGTGACAGTTGCATCAGCCACAGCCGGTGTTCACTATTATATATCCGAATAGTCCTAGGAGACTCGGACCCTGGACTCATTTATGCTTGGCAAAAGTTTCTACAGAAGGAGAAGATTAGGTTATTTAGGCCGTTCAGTCACCCATTGAACGCTATCAGGAGGCGGAAGGCGATGCTGGTATAGAGGACGCTTCCGTATACTGAGCGCTTTTAGTCTCCGGTCCGCGTCGACAAGCAATAGTAAGCCTATTATTATCACCCAATTTTTCGGTTAGTTATAGGTGTGATGTTTCATCGTACCTGCAGCAATATGATATACCGTTCACCCGCAGAAATAAAAGCCTCCCGGAACAGGTTTGCATGAAATCTGTGCATGCCGTGCGACAGAAGGATTGACTTCTCGCAATCCGGGTTCTCGATGTAAAACCACATCTGGAGGAGGGTAGGTCACGTGCATTCATGTCAACTTATGCATCCCTCTCCGACGCTCTGACACTGTCATGAAGACCTCATTTTCCATGAAATAGTCTAATCTAAGTCTCACTGCAATGGCACCCAGCTGTTCTGTGGTACCTAGGTAAGTGGGTCCACGCATGCGCTAGTCCCGTCCAGTCGGGTGTGACAGCAAGGAAGGCATGAGTTACGTACAGTAGGTAAATTCAACGTCCGTTTCTTCCACCTTTTTCAACGGGCGTTTGTTGGCGCTACCGTAAACCAGTACAAGTTGGCGAAAGGCCTTTCGTTGATGTCGTCGGGAAGTAATCCTCCTACGAGACCGCTGAACAGTTCGTCACCTTCCTGGGGTATCACTTCACTTCTCCAACTTCTAATTTGAGTACCACCAATCAGCACCCTTACAAATCGGATTGGTGCGCCAAACTGGTTGGGAAGGTTCCGACCTATTTGGAAAAATCACTGACCAGCCTTCCCAAAACGTGACACAGTGCGTGGCTCCCATTGTCCCATAGCGTCATTGCCTTCCATCCATTCTCTTGGGGTTCGAATGTTGTACAACACAAAAGAGCTCTCTCAAAGGCAGGCAACTCCGTCAGCTTCTACACCTCAACATCACCTCAGAGGCGGCTCTAAGCGCCTTCACTCCCGGAGGAGCTCTGCACACCTTCACCTTGACCGGAAAACGGTTGTCTTCTATATTTGATTCTTACCACACTCCACGAAGAAAGAGTTGCTGAATTCCAATCGCCGCCATCCATCAGGCTCTATTCATCAGGGGTAAGCTACGCCACATGGACAGTCCAGCTCTGCGGACTCAACTTGCGTCGAAAGAAGCAGCTCGAACTGTCACTCATGCGTTTTTAGATCGTCCTCCGCGGCTGCCGGCAGATACTGATAGGTTCGTGATCAGGCGCAAAGATGTTTTCACCAGTAAGGCCCAAAACAGCAATCGGAGTTCGTATGCGAACTCGTGAGAGGGAGGGGTGTTCGCCCCCGCACGAAACTTCCGGCATCGAATCAAGAAGACTGACATGCAACAAAGCAGCCACAGCATGCCCGGCGGAAGCACGATATCCTTCGGAAATCCCACAGAGATAGTTGCCGCTCGTTTCGGCCCGCGCCCGAGTTAGCTGCACAGAGGTGAAGAAGATCCCGAGGGTTTCACTGTTTCCAAGCGCGCCTATTTCTGGTCATTGCTGTGCCTCCGTGGTTCCCGGGCTGGACGACGGTATAAATACTACTTATATATGACTCCATGATGGAAGAACTCAGAGTTGACTTTCGAAAACGCTTAAGAGCCTCCCGGCATCGTACCTAAACTTACTGATATTTTACCCCACTCAACAGAGCAATAGGACCAGGATCGTGACCAATGGCAGCTCCTCGCCATTCAAGTCCGCCTTCAAATATCCCGAGCGGGACATATCCGGCTGACGAAGCCCACAGCTACGAGAAAGGTTATCCTCTCCTCTCGTACTATTTCTCGCGCAGCCCTCGGTATCTCCATTTGCGCCGATTTTCAGCACTATCAAGCCGCCTCCTCCTGTATCGCCAAAGCGAGATTGCTCATCTAGAGAACAAACTGCTGGAGATGGATAAAGATAATACCAATAGGACCGGTCACGAAAGAAACAGGTCGTACCACAGCGACCATGGATGGGTACTAGAAGACGACCCCGAAGAAGCCGGGGAGTACGCCAATTTTTTGAACAAGATAAGAAATAAAATGAAAGAGTATGGTACGCTAACATCGTGCCTATTGGCCTTCACTTCACTGAAAATTCCACAGAAGAGGATCTTATCCGTTTTGAAAAATTGGGGCTCAAAGGTTGGAATATGCCGAAGCTCAAAGACGTACAAAAATGGCTTGAGCATCCCAAAGGTTGCGGTCTCACCTTGAACGGATCAGATAGCGAAGTTTGGGGGTATACTGATCCGCAGCTTCCAAAGCATGCAGGCGACCTCATCCAGGTCGTCCAGGAACCAGAATCAAGTCCGGTCAGCAGGTACCTCCAAAATGGCCTTTCAAGGTGGCCAGCTTGGACAGGGAAATGGTTAACATTCATATTCAAGAGGAAGGTAAAGGGGCCAGATGAGTCCGATTGGTACAGTCACAGTGTGCTCTGGTTCGAAGGACTGTCACTGGCTATTGGGTTCCTGCTCACCTCCGGGCTTATTTACGGCGCCATTACTTCGATGTACTTTGTATCTGCAAAAACCTTCAATCTCTTCGTTGTCATTGGCGTTCCGTTTCTGATATCGATTTTCGAGTTGGGCTTCACCAATCAAAAATTCGTCGCCATGCTTGCTACGTAAGTTAGCCCCAGCCGCGCTCTGCCTACTTGTTATCTTGCTAACATGCGTGTCGGCAGAATCTGCGCAGTACTGGTCACTCTGTCGAACAACAATGAAAAGTCGCAAAATCAAGCCAGAACGTCGGTCTAAACTTCCAACCTTACATAATCGCCCAAGGGGTTGAGAGCCTCAGCCACCGCACAGGTGTCGACCACTGGTCGGGGTACGGAAAAACCCTGACCGGCAAGACAGCCCATTGGTTCTTTGGATACTTAATTGACGAACGGGTTTCTCCCTCGCCCACAATGTTCCGGTTATTTTTCAGTGCCTGGGCGTTGTGAAAGATTGTGCCCACTACTTGCGTGTTTCAGACACCCACGACTCCGCACGCGATGTTCCCTTCAAGCCAACAAGGCGAACACGACGAGCTGTAAATGAGACTATCCAGCAACTCCCGCTACTCAACTGGTCCGCCTACCCTCGGGTAGGTGGTAGGAAAAGCAGAGGTTCACCTTATCTGAATAGGCCTGAGCGTTACAACTGGGATTCGCGTCACGCCCTGATAGCGAGACGCAAGTCATGTACACCAAAGTTGACATGGTGTTGAGTCGGGGTTGGCATCGTGAGCCATATCCATTTGATATGCACACATTGCTGCATTGCAGGCGCAGGGGGTAGACTTCCCCTTCTCAAAATGGCATCGTGCTGCATCGGAACGGCACTCGCAGATGCGCGCTCGAACTTGTGTCGTCCAACGAGAGTTACAGGGTTTTGTTTCGATGTGTGGGTACCAGAAATATGCCCTAGGACCGAAGATCTCTGAAGACAGCTCGCTCTTTGACCGCCTCCATTTTCTGTGTATATAAGCAGCATCGCCGTCATTCTCATTCATTTCAATTGCAAAACAAACGGCCCCAAGGTTCCCTCTTCTCCCGGTTTAAATTGGTATTGCGAAGGGTCAAATGGTGCAGCCTCGCGATCGCTTAAATCAATGTGGAAGCAATTGGAAAAGTTAGGTCCAGCCTCTCCACAATCATTCATCCGCTCAGACGTCTCCTGCAGGAGTCACAAAAACGCCGGCGTACCAAGCCGCGCTTGAAGAGTGGAAGAGCTCAAAACATCGTTCGCCAACTCAGTCAAACACCGGCAAAACAGATGTTCACCCTCCAGACGCCTCCAACTCTGCAGAAAGTCACCCTCCAGACGCCTCCAACTCTAAAGAAAGTCACCCTCCGGATGCCTCCAACTCTGCAGGTATTCACCCTNTAGACGCCTCCAACTCTGCTGCATAAGAGTCGAGATGCAGTCACAGGGAAACCTTGAAGTGGGATCTGTCCTTTTCTCTTTGGATATCGCTTGCGCGAAGCCAAACGATCATTTACATGGTAGGCCCACAGTTGGTCTGGAGTTACGCAAGGCTAGTCAAGCTGTCTTGCTTTGACGGATTTGCCTCGTGGGTCGCACTGTTACCACTCTCTTTCCTTCGCAAAATCAAAACAAACGGGGATTGTGATGCGATGCCAAGATGCTCTAGAGGAATCTATCAAAATGGACCCTACTTCTTCTGTCAAACCTGACATCCACTGCCGTGACAGTCTCGAGCCTCGCTCCTCGAGTTGTGGAACATCAGAGTCGCAGCCTTATCGCCATTTGTTTGAGATCGAGCCGTCCTAGCTACCGAGAACAAGCCTCCACGTGTTACGCAAACGGTCACTGACTTCCACTCCATCAGCCCGCTCATTCAGACAGATGGATTGCAATAAATCTCGCTTGATCCAACGTAGACATATTGACGACCAAAGCCCGACCACCAGTCAGTGGCGGGACCCACTTTGATTTCCCAATTTTGATGGTGGGAATAATGGCATCGCCCTTTGGAGATTGTGTGACAATGTATGATCTGCATGGTTCTGCAGACGTCCTCCTCCCAACTTTGGTCCGCCTACGCATGGATTTTCTACAAAGGACGAGCCACGGAGCTGTGAAAAGCAATGCTGGCCCCCAAACATGAGGGGAATCATGATAACAAACTGCTCATGCAGGCTCAGCTGCGTCCGGCTCCATTTGATTCTCTTGTGCAAGCCTAGCGTACCCACCCCTGAGCATGAGGACGTTTTTACTTCTGTCACTCTCGGACGAGACTCGTCCAGCTGGCATTACTCCCACGACGACTGAACTGTGCGGTATCTCTGTCTCCTGCAACTCTTGGACGGTCGATAGGTTTTGGTCCATGAGGGTCAACGACGCTCTTGTCGAATGGGGTGGCGGGAACCGGTCAACAGATGAGGGCAACAATTTCAACACCAGTGGGATACGAAACAGCTCCCAGTCACCGCATATCTGCATTGCATGCGCGGGGAATCGGGAAGCCAGGGTCTGGTGTCAAAACACCTCCAAGGTCGATGATGGACGAGCCGCACAATCAGACGCAGCGTTCACCGCATTTCTAGCCCCCTCTGCGGCATCGTTGGAAAGTGGGCTCCCTCTGATTGGGGGAGAGCTAGTCTCTAGACAGTTAGCAAAACAAGAGGAGAGAGAGGGATTGGCATTCCATCAACAAGCCTTGGGCAGACTCGCCATAGAAGGACATGGAAACTGGCCACCCTACCGCGGTCGGACATGCCCGCAGCCGAATTTTCAGTTAGAAAACGCGTAAGTAACGCGCCCACTGCCCCCTTTCCTCTTTCCCTATACGGCGTCAGGCATTGTCCTCAAATCGTGTATCTGCCATTGAAGGTCCTTTTGGCTCGAATCCGCATTGCAGACAGTTCGGTGCGGCAAAGCTCACATAGGACCCCGATGACGAGGTGCGCCTGCGTGAACATGGTTTAGCATAACGGGCGGGATCAAGGCTCAAGCGGAGCTGGTCAGTGGTTACTCCGGAAACGGCGCGACAATGGACTTGTCCATTGCGTAAGTGGACTAGCAGTTTACTGTGAACAATCAGCCTTCATCCCCTCGCTTTCGAAAGACTGGTCATGAATCTTTACCTAAAAGCAATCAGCTTGGTGCGCACCGGCTCTTCCAGAAAGCCGATCTAATGGTGCGTAGAGCAATTTCATCATACCGCGCCGTTAACGCTCTGCTAACAGAACTAGTCCTCCGTCCCCGGGTCACAGAAAGCGCGACACGGCCATTTAAATAGCGAAACTCGAACCCTGGATGTGCATCCCCACGCATGCCTGTTCCCACGCGATACCCTCCGAGATGAGTCGTTCCTATGACTAAGGTTGGGATGCCGACCCAATCCAACTGTCCGAACAGCTACAGGGCCCTGGGCGTGGGCACAAGCTTTCATCACACGTAATATGGGATAGAGTCGTTTGATATGCACATTTCAACGTCGCACCGTCCGGCAGATGCTGATAATGGATATACGGAAGCACGTCCATGATCCAGGAGGTTCAGCATGGGATCAGAACTTTGGACTGAGTTGCACCAGCACATCATACACAGACTCGGTGGTGGAGAAAGATTTATTCCTACGAAGGCTTCAACTTGGATGGTCGAACCCCGATAATTTGACGGGAACGCTAAAGCATGCAGACTTCGACACCTTCTTCCCGCTCCACACCTGCAGACCACGGGGGATCCAGAGATAAGAATACACTGTCTCAGGTTTGTATATTTACGTCACATCCGCTTACGAAGCCATGAGTTCTCCACGCCTTGAACTTAGTATATATTTGTGTGTGTATTGTTTTAGCTAGTCCCTCTGCTCTGCAATGGCCATAGTCTCGCTTTCGGGAAAGGATAAGGGATAGAGCGTCACAAGGTATATGCCCCCGACACGTATAAGCAAAAGACTACGCCCCATTCCACACTTTTCCCGCACATATATCCTTTGTCGATGGTACGGTTGGTACCAGCTCCTGAAATCACGAAGACGAGTCAATACGCCGCGGAATAAGAAGGGTCTGCCAATAGCCTATACCGAATTATTATCCTCTTCCGTTGCAGCATATCCATTTATACCTCGGTATTTCCCAGAGTAATATAGATCATGAATGAAATATGACGCTTGGTCGCCTGTGATGTGTGATTGAACCGACGAAGCGCCCACGCGCCTCCACGTATCCCAGTCGCGAGTCTGACATTTCGATTCGCCAACGAACCAGTGATTCTTCCGCTGCGTATGCACGGTGGCTAAGGCGTGTGGGGAACGGTATTCGAAGGTCTGAAGGGGTATATCACGGCCGAGATACGCGTAAGTCTACCCTAAGTAGGGAGAGACTCTCTAATCATCATTTTGTTAGCAGTTTGTTGCAAGAGACATTCGAAAATTGAAATACCTGTTCTCGCCGAAAGCAGTTAAGAGATTTCGCAGCAGCGTGAAAAAACTTTCGCCCTCGCGCTCCCCTCCTCCAAGTAGAAGTCAGTTTTCCTTGCGCAAATGGGAACCCTTCAAAGCGAAGAAATGGAATGCTGCAACCAGAGTGTACTACGTCCACCACAGCACCCTTTCGACTGCGCCGTTCCCTCGTCAACAACACTTCTCCCTGTAGCCAGCCCCATGGACCATTTTTTTTCGCAGGCAGCAACGGCGCCCGGGCTGGCCAATGATAGATGGAACGCGACAGGTCTCCGGGCGCTAAAGGGTCTCAGATAGCTACGCCGCAAGACATTTACAGAGCTGCATCCCTTGGCGAATAGTCAACAGCTTTTTCTTCTCCTCCAATTCAGGCGATCGCGATTTCGGTAAAATGTATGTCTCACTCTGGGTGGCCCTTGCACCAAGCCGATTCATGACGCCTCCAAATCCTGCGAGCCATATTCCCCTCCACCATGCAATGGCGGATAGGGAAAATTGAAGGATCTTCATTCTGACCTGATTCAGAAAACTGACATTTATTACACAGCCTCCTCATGATGCAATAACGCTCGTTCTCGTCCCGGAGCACGCCCGCGGGAAATCTTCCGCCTTCCGGCGTCCGCGCTGTGCAGCATGGTCGGCACGATTCGAAGACTGACCGACGGTAGCTGGCGTCACGAACCCCTGGAGTGTGGAAAGCTTATACAGTGGTACCCAGAATGCCTTGCGGCCTCTTGTACACTAAGATAGGCGTGCATGTTCGAGAAACGCCTTATTACATTGGAACAGCGATGCTCACCGGTTTCCAGTGCCACTATTATGCGAGCCAGTTCCACCAAAACTGCCCGTTAACGCTGTGGAACCATGGCATAAATACTTCCCCGGGGATCAGTCATGGGGCAAAAAACAAATATTCCTTAGCGCAAAGTTATGCTATCATAACCGACATGCGGCACCAAGGAGGCTCCGACGCTCCGCTTCACTCCCCTTTTTCAAGCTTTCATTATTAGACTGTGACATACGAAAAGGGGTCGAGGGGCAGCGACATGGACTATTTTCTGACGTCGGCGGAAATTGGTGGCTGATGTGTAATCGTCCCTCTGGCTTGGTAAGGGTGTGTGCGGTTGAGCCTCATCAAAATTTTCGAGATTGACTGGCCTCGTAGAATGGAAGAACTAGGGGCCGGGATGTTGACGGGCGCCGGACCCTCTCCAAGGGATGAAAGCTCAATCTATTGATTTTCAAATCCACGTCGTAGGCCGTCGCTCAGGCACTTAGGGCTGCGACTATTAGTTATGAGACCGGATGGGAGCAGCGGTACTTGGTGGATGCGAGAATTGCGTGCCTCTGGAGCGCTTTTGGGACTTTTATCGGACGCGTGTTGCTTTATGGAAGCTGCCTTGGTACGTGTGAGTCTTTTTTGACCCGTTCAGACTCTAACAAGATGCTCTCTGGGACCTCCAGTTGATCTACACCTCAAGATGATATCTACGACTCCGCTGCACCGATTAGGAGAAGCCAAGTCACAACAAAATTGACTTAGTACTAGAACATAATGGGTTTGACCATGCTTCCAATTTTTGCGGAATTAAAGCTTAATAATTGTCTTCAAAGCCTACTTTAGACGTCATCTCTGAAATAATCAATGTCTCTCTACCAAGGTGCTTTATCATGTCCGAAACCGACGTCGAAGTCTAATTTCTCAATAGTGCCTCTTAAGCCCATGTATCAATGTGCTTGTTGGCACACTACCTCAGTGGCAAAAGTTGAGATAGCAAAGGATTCGATTATCATTAGATGTGTATCCAGAATCTATCCTAATGTTGCAACCCTTGAACCTAAGACATCCTTTCTCGTTGCCATACATAAAGGAAAATGACAATCTAAGTACACAAATATCGTTCATAGAACTCCAGAATCACGTCCATTCAAGACAATTCAATGATGATCCCTCCTCCTCAAACTTCCCAACCCCCTCTTAAGTGCACTCCCAATGCTCTTACCACTCGACTCTCCATGCCCAGGACGACCCTCAAGCGGGTCCATGAGATCCACACTCTCGGCTTCAGTCGCCTTCCCTAGACTGTGGCCTCGACGGCGAGTATCCTTCATCTCAGTGCCAGAATCGCCAAACTTCTTGTGGTCCTTAAGGGCCTTGTCTTGAGAAAAAGAGGGCTCGCCTTTCCCCTTCAGGTCATCGGGCCGGTATTCCTGAAGATATCAGTGTTTCCCCTCCCAAATATTAAGTCCTTGAAGTTGAACTTACCACACCAGGCCAACGTCTATAATCCGCACCCGGCTCGCGCATCAAATCCGCACCTTCCTCGTAGTCCAAAACTCTGCCCAGCCGGTCCGGAACACCGGGAGGAATATTAGCTGTGCCTTCAAGAGGGCGATGCTTAGTCACCGCATCAATGATGTTCTCCCTGGGGGTGGCCCTAAGAGCTTCCTCATTCGACCTCTGGACCGCCGCAAGAGGACTATGTCCAGGGTCCAGATTGCGCGCAAAACTAGCGGCATCATAGGGCCCCTCATGATGGTACCGTGCGGTATTATCGAGACGGTCAATCACGTCAGCGCCTTGCAAGTTCTTCTTCCTCAGATGATGAGCGCGATAAGCCGCTTTGTTTTCCTTACGGAGCATATCCAGAGGACGGTTCGACTCATCGCCTGGGTAACGTTCCCTCAAGGAACGAGACCGTGAGACTCCGAGGACGTTTTCCTGAGGCTGCTGAGAGGATCCATGGGTGGAGCGGCGCGGTCGGCCTGGGTAGGGTGGTAGAAGAGTATCGGCGGCGCTGGTGTGGTTGGAAAAGTCGTTTCGACGGGGACTCGCCGAGTTCGGCGGAGAGGGATATTCCCCCGCTGCAGGAAATCGCTCCCCGTAGTTGGCATGCGACGAAGACTTGTGCGACGACGAGTGACAAGCGGAACCGGCTCTGGAACTGCCAGACTTCCTGAATGGGTTCGTTTCTCTGCGAACATCGTCCTTCTGATCAAGAGGGGTGATAGGGGCACCCGAGACCTGATTTTCACGAGGTGCGAATGTTGAAGTAAAATGACTGTTGAGACCAGTGTCGTCGCTGGGGTCGGGCTCGATAAGGGGATCGATGATAGAATGATGAGCCTGGAATTGTCAGATTTCCCAGAGGAGTAAGGCAAGGGGGAGGCACATACCGTCATGACGTCCTTGTCTGGCATGGTGCGTAGGTTTCAGAGTAGATTCTTGACGCACTAGCTAGGTGAAAAAATTGATCTATTAAAAGATCCGCGAAGTTTTCGCTGAGGTGTTCGGCGGGTAGAGAGGCAGATGTAGAAGGAAGCAGTGATCAGGTGAGTGAAGCTGAAAACGACTCCAAAAATATAGGCCGCTTTCTCGATAAGCACCTACGTAGCGGCACGCTACGGCCACGCACGCTGCCATGGCAGGTACGCGCGTCACACACCATTCCTCGCTCTTTCCCGGTACGTCATATCCACGTGATGAACTAGATCCCTGCCGCGAACGATCATCCGGAATGGGTTTAGCGTACCCGCAGCCGGGAGACCCACCGAAACGGCGATCACCAACACCAAACAATCCAAACCTCGCTTCGTGGGGGTATGAATGCGGAAGAAATATGTCGACAAATCCATTGGTATCCTATTCTGATTCGGAATCCGAGGATGAAGCGAATAATACAAAGGAAACAACGAACGAGCTTCCGCCCCTCCCTGCCGCATTCCACGACCTCTACTCCGCCAACGCTCGCACTAGTACCACCGACGACCCCAGTCTTCATGGCGGCCGAAAACGTGCTATACCACACGTAGAGGGTAACTGGCCCAGTCATGTGTACCTTGAGTGTAAGTCTCTCCGTATATGTCGAACCTTTATTAGCGCAAGTGGGCATGGACTAATCTGACCGAGGGATTCCTTCGCATACAGAGTCCGAGCAGCTTCATCAACTTATAGGAAATGTGAAGCGGGTCATTGAGGAAGCTAACAAGGAGAGAATGAAGCCTCTGTCTATACCGGATATTACACCTTCACTGCTCTCTCCGCTTGGGGCATCATTACCCCTGCACATTTCGCTTTCCAGGACACTGCACATTAAGACGGATCATCGTGAGACTTTCCTTCAGAAGCTCACAGCAAGGATTCATAAATCAACCGTACGGCCATTTGATATTGGCTTTGCCAACTTGAAGTGGGTACCCAACTTTGAGCGCAATCGGTGGTTCCTTGTGCTCGGGATCGAGAAGCCAGGCGGTGATGAGCTCAACAAGCTGCTGGACGCCTGCAACACAGCATGTTTGGAGTGCGGCTATCCGGAGCTCTACGTTGGAGGAAAGGGTGACGGGCCTATGGAAGAAAATGACGAGGAAGATGGGAGGAGAGCAAAGAGGAGGAAAATGAGCAACACTACCAGGGAGAACGGAAATGAGGATGAAGCCGTTTCTCCTATATCAACTGATCGAAGCGAGTTCTTCCACATAAGCGTCGCTTGGAATTTGATCGACCCCTCACCCGACTTTATGGAATTGGTGAGAAATATGGTCATTGCAGAAACGGTGCAGGCTCCCCAGATATCATTCGGAGCGGTCAAGGTGAGGATTGGAAATACTGTGCATAATATTCCGCTAGGCAAAGCACCAATCAGTGACAAAAAGGTTGGGATATTGGGACTGGGTTGAGAGAGAGGACATTGGGCGTGCTCCACGGGTAGATAGGATAAGGTTTAAGTATTGCAAGGATGATTTCCCTTGCCGGGAAGGAGCACAAGGACACTGACGTAGATACCCGAATAAGTAACCAAGCTTAATTTAAGCTTAAAATAGGCGACTTTTCTTAACGTGACGTGCTTGAGTTTGGCTCTAAATATTTATCGCCTGAGCTTCGGGGTATGTATATAGCGTAGTGTTAGGGACATCGGCTGAGGAGAAGTTGCATCAAAGTTGGCCGCAAAAAGAACCCCAAAAGTCAGCTTACTTTCCCCCTAAAATGATCCTTTCCGCACCTATCAGCGCAAGTGCATCCGCCAAATCAGAATTTCGCCATAGTCCAGTTCTGTTGCTAACCACAACCACACAGTCAACTTCCTCCCGCCTGCCCTGGTCCACCTCTTTTCTCTCTAGCCTCCATCTTCCTTCTCTTTGCCCACCACCACCCCATGAGAATCCCGAAAACCACGGCAACTCCCACACCCACTCCAATCCCAATCCCAACAGCAATTCCCCTTTCCCCTCCATTGTCTCCTTCCCCATGCCCCAAAGCAGTCTCTTTCGGTAATGACTCTATAAGCGCGGTGCTGGTCATCGACTTATGCACAATTATACTGTCCATCGTTCTTCCCTCCTCTTCATCATCGCTTGAAGAATTATTATCTGACTGGATTGAATTTGCTTGAGGACCTAGGACTGAGAACCGTGTCGGAATAGGAGACGAAGCGCTGTCAATCATGATCCCGGACGCTGTTCTTATGCTGTGCGTGGGATGGTTGGTGCCTGGGTAGGATATGAAGGTTGGGAGGGAGGAGGGGATGTCTCGATTCCGGAGTTGTAGTGGGTATGGATCTGGCGAAGGCATCGTGGAATTGATAGGGAATCTTGCGGGGGTGGTGGTGTTCGATGTTCGAGCTTAGGGTGAAAGTGGAGGGAGGGCGTGCGAGTCCTGGATCCGAGGATGTGCAGACCCAATGCTCTTGCTTTCAGCTTCAACGAGATGTAAAGGATAAAGCAATGCGATTGACGGACTCAGCACCTTTGAAAAGCGGAGGTCGGCGCGCTTCAGGAGACTTCCCGTTACTCAAAAGTGGAGCAGGTTGTACAAATGCACACGGGTCCCAACAAGGCAGGACTGTGGTACCAACGTGTTAAGGGATCTTCGCGGGTCATTCGTGCAACCATCTTCGACATGACTGAATGGCTCCAAGAGATACGGATGAGCGGCCCAGACACTTCTCCAATTACATGAAAAATGGTTGTCAGATGTAGGTGATGTAGAAGTAAGCGTTGGTTATACACATACATAGCGTTCACTTGTCTGATCTGTGTCCATATTCCGTAAGAAAGTGCGTCAGCGAGTCTGCATTGCACTTGCTGTAGACTTGGGTACGAGGCAGCGGAGAAAAAAACACTTCAGGTGGCTAGGGCGCCAGTACATCAGATGATTCAAAGGGCACCATTTCGCTAGGTGACCTAACCATAACGAGTCCATCCCGGAACGCCAAATTAAATATCGATCTGGGTATCATACATATTGCCCAGGCTGCAAGACGAAGACAACGCCACCGATCTTGCAAAACCTCTATGCGCCATATTCCAACTTCTCAAAGTAAGTCATGCCAGGGAAACAGGTAACGGCCCATCATGGTAGATAGTCAAGGCCCGTCTGACGACGAGTAAGAATTGAAAGCACGTCCTACATGAGCAATGATTATCCTTACGAAGGCGTTCTTCTTCGGATCATAGTGGGCAGTGACAAGTGCTACTGCACACCCTCGGCTCCCCATAATTTCGATCTCGCCTCTCACTACCACTGCTCCTCTTTGGGGTCCCTTTTGGAGGGCCTGCTTCGAGATATGCCGGGCGAACTCTTTTTTAAACTCCTTATGAAACTGGCCAAGGTCGAGTCGAGGAATTTCGGACAGCGGTATTAGAAGATTTCGTGTTGGTGTGGCTCCTCGGGGGCCAGCCTCTATGGATTCAGTGGATGGAGATGCGGTCGACTCTTCTGAAGAGGCGGCGGGCCTACCGGTTGGCGGGTCTCTCGCCATAGTTGATTTTGAGGAAACTAAAGCAGCCTGGCCAGGTACGACTGGAGTCGTGGCTTGTTCTGGTTGGGCGCCGTCTTGGGTCGACAAGCCTAGTGAAGATCGGACCCCATCCCAGGCCCCTGCAACCGTCTGCTTGATATGGGCGTACACTCCATAGGCAGGGGGAACAGGGCGAAGAAGTCTAGCCAGTCGGTAGTGATGTGCTTCCTCAACCGGCCGAGTGGATCGTTGAACGGACAAATCTTCCAGAATTTCAAAGCCTGGACGTTCGTATTCGACGGGTGGTTGGGCAGGGTAGACGAGATGCAACATAAAATTGCCAGACTGTAGGTCAACATCTCCGATTGGAGACTTAGCACCCCAGTTACGGATACACAATTTGCGAATAGTTTGCACGAGTTCCTCTGTATCATCATGTCGTTAGCTTCCTGGCATCGAAGGATCGAAGCCCGTACGGAGGGCAAAATTGGGAGTTCGTTCTCCGGCGGGACTTACTCTGTATCCGTCGTACGCGTTGATGGTCCCTCGATAACCGTAAATACTCTTGCACTTCTGGATCCGAAGACGTATATCGGGTCCGTGGCTTTGGTCTCGAAAGACCTGTCGGAATGAACAGTATAGGTTCCAGCTCCTCTTCCTCGTAGGAGTCATCGAACTTATCTTCCCTCTCAGACTCCATGTCTCTCTCGGCTGTGTGCTGCACTGTTTCCCACTCCTCGTCCCCCTCCTCTTCTTCTTCCTCCTCCTCGTCAAGTTCATCAAGCCATCTATCAAGCCAATGAAGTACAGCGTAGGTTGTTGTGGCGGTGAAGGTGAGACCGATTATCCGACTGCGTATATGTTAGAATTAGACATGAACTTGTTTCCACCTCGAAGCCGGGGCACCACAGAAGCTGCAAAGCAACAGGTCTACTCACCTTCGTGTGATGAACGGTTTCCTTATGCGCACATGCTGTACTTGGATTGTCTGGTGTCCGTTACGGGCGGCAGAACGGACCACCCCAGATCCTCCTCTCCAAATAGAGAATCCTCGCCGCAAGACCTGTCCTCGGAACATCCTTGACTGCTTACGATCAAGCACCACCCCGAATAGGCTGCGAATAGCGGATAACACGGGACCAGGTGGTGAGAGTAACCATCAGAAATAGTGAGTGTATGAACGGGAAGACGAGTTGAGCGAGCGGAATCGTTTATGAATATATTGACATGCATGGTGTTTCTGGGAGGATCGCGACCTTAGACCGAAGTCGGGTTTCTTGGCAGCCGCGGCGCCACTTCCAGCACTGACGCTATCTATCCATGCACACAGCACCTGGGCACCTTGAAACCAGCACCCATCCACATCACAGCAACAAAGACAATGAAGCTTTCCGCGGGAGTCCTGGTGTCGTCGCTCCTCTGCTCCGCTGCGGCGGGGCCCGTCGGGCGCGTCTTCATCTACGACCCTCACGTCAACAACGCCGACAGTCGACCGCCTCCGTCAGTGAGCCCACAAACAGCTCGACTAATACTATCGCAACGCCTGGGGGTTTCCAGATACCACGCGATTAAAGATTCGAAGGACACAGAGCTACTCAGTTATCTGAATACGTACGGAGGGGCGAAGCAGAATCCCTTCGTGAGCTCGAAGACAAAGGACGCCCATGTACTGCTGTGGTTAGACAACGTGGATGACGTTGAAGGTGGGCATACAGAGCCCTGATATCTCAACCCATACTAATCCTGGACTTCAGAAATAATAGCGGATTCGGGGTCATACTCCTCCACATTTGCCATAACAAACCCTCCAAGCTCTTTGGATAACCATCGCCTATATGAAGACCTAATCCGGCAGGCAGAGGCACTTCCGAGACCCGCCAATCCCTCTGCGAATTTGGATGCTGAAGTCGAGACGCAGCTCTCTCTTCAGGATGTTGGAGAGACTACGACCCATAACAACTACCTGAATGCTTTCTATTCGAGCAAGTCCACCCAAGGCTCCGCTAGGAGCATCTCGAAAGCGGTCCAGGCTCTCTTGGAGAAAGTCTCCGCAGCCAAAGAGAACGGGTGGGCCTTGACAATTGTGGTCATGCCTCCCTCGGAGAGACGAATCGCTCATCCTTATGGGGTATATCGCATGC
>JAFHBW010000501.1:0-15032 GCA_019022765.1 Westerdykella sp. P71
CTCCACCGCTTCCTGCTCCCCCCACCCACAGACCCCAGCCCCTTCTCTCCAAAGGACGGCGACATTTTCTCCTCCGTGGTCTCGCGTGGCGTCGCTCCAAGTAGCGAACAGCGCTTATACCCATGATCCTGAGACAGGCTCATCATCGGGGATGTGCCGAACCGTGTCATGTCTGTTTTGATATCTCTCCTCTCGTTACCCCCCAAACTGAGGGCCGGGAGACTCCTTCTCGTCATCCTCATGGTTGGAGGCTTGAAAACCGCGGGGCTCAGACTCGTCCTGGATTGCCGTCTTGCTGGACCTAGAAATTAAATAACAGATCAGCGCAATTCACCAACTGGTTTGCTCGAACGCAACCGTCTCCAGACTGGCTTCTCAGAAGTCCCAGCAACTGCCTTGTGTGAAGGCATAGTGTCATTGTATAGAAAAGTAGTGAGACTTACCCAAACCTTCCTTCCGCCCAATACTTCCACTTAAAATCGCACTTCCACTCCTACCCAACGTAGCAGCTCTCTCCTCGCTCGCAATCTTCCTGCATGCACTTTCAAAGAGAGCAGCTTCCTTCCCCAAACCACCCACACCAGCGCCCCCGCCTTCCCTCTTCTTCATCGCCAAGTCTCCGAACGGCGACGCGCCCCCAGCCCCGGCGTAAAACGTGAACGGACTCGCGGAAACGTCGATGCCGAAGTTTTTCACACTGCTGGCTGGCGTAGACGCTTGGCCGAACACGGGTGGGACGTAGCCATGTCCATAGGCCGAAGTGGTTGAGGGGCTGGCTGCGGCCCACGGTTCCGCGGACGATGGACCGGGTAGGAAGGAGTGAGCTGTCGTAGGCTTGGTGAGCTTCGGAGGTACAGGATTTGGAGAGAAAACGGGGTGTTTGACAACGGACGCGGTGCTGGAGGGAGATTTGCTGAGCTTGGTTACGTTGGCCTTGGATTGGGATACGAGTGTCCAAGACGAGTGGTTGGAGTTGCCAGAGTCGGTGCTAGATACCGTGTAGCCTTTCGCGGGTCTGGGAATGTGAGAGGGTGTTTGCGTGATGGCTTTTTCGAGGCGGAGGACGTGCGTTGTGAGGAGTTGGATACTGTTGTTCAGGGGCTCGAGATGGCGGCGGATGTCGCAGGTGGAGGTATTGGAGCAGACAGGTGGGTCTCCCAACGACGTTTGCTGCCGAACTGGTTCGCCATTTGCATGTCTAGTAATGCCGCTAGCATCTGGATGTCGAGCTTGGTTCGCCTTGGGTGTAACATCGGCCCTGGAGGCGACATGTTCGGGGTTCGAGGGGGAGTAGAGCGCCGGAGGTTGTTTATCAGCTTCGAGTCTGTCAAGCCGGTCCTCGAGTAAGCCGACTCGGTCGGATAGATGGCGAAGCAACGTAGCTATGGAATTGATAGCGCTGACGACGGTGGCAGGGTCGAGGTCAGTGGCCATGTTTGGAAATTACTGACAAAATGATATGGTCGCTGTTGTTGATGATGGATTGTGATCGATTTGAGAAGCGAGAGGTGGACTGGAGTGAGGGGTTAAGGTCACAAGTGAGTTGAGTGAAGAAGGATTGCGGCTTCCGTTGGCTTGCTCGTGGGTTGTGGAAACGGGTGGAAGCTGCCATCTGGGGGTTGCCAGTGAGCTTGGGAATGGGGAAGGAGTAAAAGAGGCCTGGCGAGCTATCGTCCATAAACTTTTAGTATTGAACCTTGGAATTATAAAGGAAATAGCGGTTAAAGGGGTACGTACAAGTGCAATATCAAGACACACACGAAGATACCTCTCTCCGCTCTCCCTTTTCAAATGGGAATCTCCAGAACGCTCACCTGCGCCTCCGTCGCCTTCCCCTTGCCCTTCCCATGCATCTCCTCCCAACCCACCATAGCTTTCCACGCCTCAGCAAACTCTCCACAATCCCACTCCTCTTCCCAATCAAAACGCGATCCCGCATACACCTCTCTATCCACCGCCTTTGGCCCCGCATGTCCACTCCCCGGCACAATCTCCAGAAGCAAACACCGCCTCAACCTCTCCTCCTCCACGCCCTTCCCAAACGGACACCACGGCTTCATCCACGCCGCCGCAACCGCAACCCTCTGCTTCCTGGTGCGGTTCTCCGCCGCCATGAACGCAGGCCGCCACGTCTCCCCAGGAATGGAAGACTTAATCGCAAAAGTCAGCGTCTCCAGGTTCGGATAAGTGGTCAGTAGTCTTTTGCTCTTCTGGATGACATCGGGCCAGAAGTATCTGCGCCAGGCGTACCCGACGGTCTCGACATTGCGACCAAAGACGTCCTTGTGGATCATGCTGTCCGTGCTGAAGACCGCGGTGCGCAGGTAGGCGCGATACCTTGGGGCGAAGTCCGTGTTACTGGCGTACAATCGGAAGACGTTCCTGGAGTAGAGGAAGGGGATACTTTCCGCGTGAAGCTGTTTGCAGGTCCGGAACAGGGAGATGGGGACGGATTTGCTGATGGCGAGGGGGGTTTGGGGACCAAGGCCTTTGTGGCGGACTATGACGGCTTTGGCGTTGCGACGGACGTGGTAGGCGTCTGCTGAGTAGATGAAGATGGCCTGCGGGTGATGGATGTGAGTTGGGTGCTGGGGTTGACCAAATGAAATGAAGAGGGGCAAAGGTGCGTACTCCTTGGATATCAAAAGCATATTCGTAGATTAGATCTCTGAGTTCACGGGGAAGGTCAAGGAAGCTTGTTTCATGAGGGACTGCCTTGTAGGATTGCACCCATTCGACCGGAGGAGGGGCCTAAGGAGTGTTAACAAACAAGGTCATAAATATGGAAATATGTAAGATATGCGAGGCGCACCGGATAGTCCATTTGTACCCTGTTGTGATTAACTATTCAAGAAGGATTTGTAGAAGGCTGGGAATGTGAGGGTCCCAAAAAATGCCCGATGATCACCAAGATCAGACGAACGGGGGAGAGCTGAGTAGCCCGTCATTTCCATAAGCCGCAACCCTGGTCATGAGCTGGCTAAAAGTGGCTCCACACTCGGGTAGGCTAGTCCTCGTCGGGACAGCTGGGTTACCGGCAAAGGACGCCCCTCCTCAATAATAAACCTAATAAAGGGTCCGCACACATAGGAACCTGGGAATAGTCGGATGTGTTAGCCAGATACAGAGAACCATCTCCTCTGATATTGCTGTTGCTGAAAGCAGCTTGCCGATGGATTCTGAAGAGAAACGGTTGCGCGCCCAAAAAGTCCAAATCCCGTGTAATCGCCTCGTATTGTAACTTTCGCATATCATGCCGTCCGGTATAATGCAAAGTTATCCTAATTCGAGCTCCTCTACGGCCCCGTACCACGAAGGCGTCAAAGGAGGTAGCAGTTCCATATTATTCCCAGACAATAGTCTCATTCGCGACTCCACCCGCTCGAAAATAACGTCGACCCACGCCTTCTTCCTTTTCAGCTGAGCGTGCCGAGTGCACTTCCGGTCGGACTGAGTCCCATTGGCCATTCGCGGTGGAGTAGGTAGAGGTAGGTCGGCCATAGCACTGCCGACGATAGCTAGCAGCTGTCGGTTCATTCCAGTCGGAGGGGAAAGGCGGAGACGGACCTCTCCAACGATGGGGATTCCCTCTCAATCATAGTTTACCCCCTCCTTCCGTAGCGCGAAGCCTTCTCTTTCGACTTTTTCAAAGTAATCACCCATCCCACTCCACCCCTCAAGCAAAAGGCCTCGCCACCTTCCTCGTCTCCTTCCTCCCCGTCACCGGATCCCTCACCTCCCTCCAACTAACCGGCTCCAACAACCTCCCCTCCACCCCCCACGCCAACACAACCCCCAACTCATTCCGCGCGGTACTGAGATAGTACCCCGCGCTCTGGTCCCCCAGGCTAATCACCTCCGCCCTCACAACATCGCCGACGCGGAAACTCTCCTCGACCTTGACTTTATCCTTCTCCGTGGCGCGGATATCCTCGCGGCGGATCTGCGCGAGGAAGGACGTGTTGCATACGGCATCGTCGACGACGAGGATGTCCAGGGAGGCGAAGCGCGGGCCGAGACGGGTGACGCGCGCGAGGGCGGTGGAAGAGACTTCGGGGAGGATGGAGGTGCCGCTGCCGCTGGAGGGGCCGAGGACACCGGGGGAGGTGGAGGAGGCGGGCGGGGGCCGCGAAATGCAGAGGAGGGGAGGAGATCTGGCGTTCGGGGTGAATTTCGAGGTTACGGCGCCGCAGATGGAGGCGTAGACTTGGGAATTGTGAATGTGGGTTCCGGGGCCAGGGAGGTATTTGGTCACGGGGCCTAGGAGCTGGCCTGGGAGGGCCATGGAGGGGAGTGCCATTGTGGAAGTGTTTGTGGGGAAGTTGTGTAGCAGTAGAAAGATGTTGAGGGACCGTTTGAGCTTTTTGGAGTTGATCGGCAAGGCTTGCTAGATGGAGCTTGGCAGGATGCGGGTAAAATTGCCCTTACTAACCGAGTTGCGTGGGCATGTGAGGACGCGTTTCGGAATGGGAACCTTGGAATGTTCACAAGGGCGGCCAAATTGTAGGAGTCAGTCTGCCTGCAGCGGCAGATGGTGAATAAGACACTATAGTATACCTGAGTACAGTACGTAGTTGGTTGCAAATGATTCGTCAGCTCCTCTCCGAGGCTCCGCATTCCAGACAGCAGAACATGCTGAACGAAAACCCAGGATGACCGCTCATGATCGAGCATGCCAGTGCTCTTACAAGCTCATCCATACAAAGCCTAGATGTTGAAAAGAAAAACGCCATTTTGCGATTTAACCACCTAAAGCACCTCGCCAAAGTTGCTCCAATCGCCGACCCATGCAACCCAAAAAGGAATCACGAATGCCATTTCGCCCGTTGTAACATTGCCCATGATACGCCCTGTGTCTTTGCTTCTTGGTGTCTTGTCCCTAGACGTGCATGTCTAGACGGATTGATAGAGCAGAAGCGGCTCTCCGATGTTTTCGATTTCGGGAATGGTGCACTTGAGGTCGAATGCTTTCGACAGGACGATCTTGAAGATCTACAGTATATTAGTACTAACGTCGCCCCCCCAGGGTGTTCAAACATACCTTTTGCACGTTGATGCTGTGGCTGGTGCTGCTGAAAATAAGGCTGGCCTTCATCGCCTTTGCAAACCGCTTAGCCTGTCTTGGAGTCAGCGTTCGCCCTTTGGGCTAACGAGCAGTTCCGTACCTGATTCGAGATTTCCTCCTGCTCCTCCCGCGGGAAGTTGACAAAGTGGTCGTATTTCGTGCCAACGAGGAATGGGATCGCCGTCTTGTTGAAGCCACGGCCTTGACGATACCACTCCTTGATCGAATTGAGAGTGCTCTTGCGCGTGAGGTCGAACATGAACAATATGGCTACAGCGTCGTTGCAGACGAGTGGGAGCATGTTGACAAACTCGCGCTGGCCTCCCAGATCCCAGATGGAAAAGGTGATTTCCGTGTTCCGAATGGAAATGGTCTTCTCCATGAAGTTTACGCCTAGCCAAGTCAGTCCAGCCCCATATTCGAAACATGTAGATAGAAGGCATACCCAATGTCTGAATGTAATCCTCGTCCCAGCTACCCTCGACATACTTGACCATTAAACTCGTCTTGCCGATCTGCGCGTCGCCAACCATGCCAACCTTGATGACCACGCTGGTGTTCTTGGTGGCAGCCTCCTGTTGCGGTTGCGAATTGCGCTGGTTTTGTTCTTGATATGATCCACCGTTCTCCGACTGCGCCCGGTAGCCCATTTGCGAGTTCGGTCGCGACTGTGACCGGCCCATCTGTGCGTCCTTGTAGTAACCATGCCGCGGAGGCGTGTCTGCATCGGAGGAGGTCGCGAACCGTGAGTTGTAATGCGCATCCGCGTGCGAGTAGCGAGGAGAGTAGGTGGTGTCGGAGTAGGAGGTCTGGGGGCGGTGGTGTTGCTCAGGCGCATAGCCGTTGCTGGGCTGAAACTCGGGGAGGGGGCCAACGGTGGACGCAGTAATGGTGGTGTTCATGCTGTCGTCCACCTCCATAGGCTGGTCTGTGTGTTTCTGACCCTCCTGGCCCTCAATGGTCATGTTCTCAATGGCGGGCATCTCTTGCGCGGCTCCAAGATCCGCGGTGTTGTTGGCAGTAGTCTCTTCTGACAAAGGAACCGCAGCTTCCTCCATTACCGCAAGCGCGGGTTCCTCGACGGGGAGCGGTTCCTGCTGCATCTCCATACCGGCGCGTGTCTTTCGGATTGTTGACTCGACGATGTTTATATGTTTGCGCTTTGGGCGAATAGGCGTGGGTGAGATGGGCCGACTGGCGGTGCCCTGGGCTAGGCGCTTTGGAGGCCCCCGCTGTGACGTGACGTGGATGAGGATCGGACGCGTCGAGCAGAACAAAGCGGTGTGCCTGCACTACTGCAACGACAAGCGGGATGCACAGGGGCGAGGAGGAGGAGCGTGGGCGACGTGCAGAAAGCGAGCGTTGTTTTGCGTGGGGAGGGACTATTTGGGGATGTTGGCCGTGCTGGGGGATGCAATTGGAGAGGCCGGGGCAACGCAGCTGGCGACGAGGGGCTGGGATGATCATTGATGTGTGGTGGGATGGCGCTCGGACCACCCGCCACTAGACGAAAAGTTGTAGAATTATTGTTGTCGCCCGACTTTTTAAGAAATCAATTTCCAGTTGCACACCACGCAGACATTTCCGAACACCATGGCGAAAAGACCCGCAGACGCCTCCGAGCAGGAGCTGGAGGCCATCAAGAATGGCGATCGGCCCATGGAAATCGACCAAGACGAAGCCGGCGAGTTCGAGGACGAGTTTGAGGACGAGTTTGAGAGTGAGGACGAAATATTCGAGGCTGGCGTAGATGGAAGGCCAGACGATGAACGCGAGGCCGAGGAGAGAGAAAGTGAGCATGGAGATACAGAATACGCAATTGTAGAACCCATTCACTGACCCCATGCCTCAGACGCCATGGAAGTGGATCAAGGCACCTTCATTCCCGGCCGGCACAAGCTCTCTGCGGGAGAAACACTCGCACCCGATCTGTCGACATACGAAATGCTACATACCCTAGACGCGCCCTGGCCGTGTCTTTCCTGCGACATCGTTCGCGACAACCTGGGCGACGACCGCAAGACGTACCCTGCCACTGTCTATGCAGTCGCCGGAACGCAAGCCGCACGGGGAAGGGACAAGGAGAACCAGATCATGGTCATGAAGATGAGCAGTTTGTCGAGACAGGAGCGAGACGATGACGAAGACGAGGAAGACTCGGACGACGAGGAGTCGGACCCCATCTTGGAGACCAAAACTATCCCCATGACCAGCTGCACGAACCGTATACGAGCTTTCCAAACCCCTCAGGCATCCGCCGGAAAACCGCCAACCACGCTCACGGCTGCCATGACGGAATCAGGCCAAGTTCTGATCCACGACATAACACCTCATCTGACCGCTTTCGACGTCCCCGGTACCATAATTTCGCCCGCACAGAACAAGCCCGTCTCTACCATCCGCGCACACAAGAACGTAGAAGGCTACGCCTTGGACTGGTCACCCATAATACCCGAAGGCAAACTCTTGACCGGCGACGTGTCGGGCAAGATCTTTGTGACCACCCGCACCCAAGGCGGAGGGTTTGTCACGGACACTACCCCCTTCACAGGCCACCAGGGCACAGTCGAAGAGCTTCAGTGGTCACCAACGGAGAAGCATGTCTTCGCCTCCGCCTCGAACGACGGTACAGTGAAGATCTGGGATGCGCGGTCAAAGTCGAGGAAACCCGCCGTCAGCGTGCAAGTATCCAAGACAGACGTGAATGTCCTGAGCTGGTCGCACCAGACGGCACATCTCCTCGCTTCCGGCGCCGACGATGGTGAGTGGGCAGTCTGGGATCTGCGGCAGTGGAAGCCTTCGACCTCCATGAGCAACGAGAAGAAGCCGTCACCTGTCGCGAATTTCAACTTCCACAAGGAACAAATCACCTCCGTCGAGTGGCACCCGACCGACGACAGTATCGTCCTTGTTTGCGCCGGTGACAACACGCTGACGCTATGGGATCTGGCGGTCGAGCTGGACGACGAGGAGAGTCGGGATACGGCGGGCGTTCAGGATGTGCCGCCACAGCTGTTGTTTGTCCATTATATGGAACAGGTCAAGGAGGCGCATTGGCACCCGCAGATTCCAGGCACGATCCTGGCGACGGGTGGCTCTGGATTTGGGTAAGCATCTGGCCTCCCCCGCGTTCCGCGCAAGTTTACTGATCATCGAAACTAGGGTCTTCAAAACAATCAGCGTGTAGATATGAAATGAAACATTTCGCCAAGCCGAACCCAGCATTCCACCACCTATCTTCCTTTATCTTTCAGGGCCCATCGTTGTCGCGCAGTCACGTTACCTCACTAACAAACCTGATCCGGACAGCCGTTCGCAACAAAGAGCCGCTGCGTGTGTATATTGAGAGCTGCTTTCCCCTTGCACGCAGGGAATCTCGTGAAACTAACTCAGGCATCTGTCATCCTCAGTCACATCCATTTGCACTGTCTTACCCAACGTCGCTACCAGACCTTCGGAACGCCAGCAATTGCAGCACCGGAAAATCAACAACAGCAGCCACAACAATTCCTCTTAGCCGCCTGAACTGGTCTCTTGCGCTGACCTCCGCTCCTCCGATGTCGATACCAGTACCTCACCCCTCCACGGCCAGTTCCGCAGCTACAATACCGCATTCCACACTGCCCCCCAGCAGTAGTCCGCGTAGCTCCCCGTCTTCGTCCACCATGTCAACTTCTACCTCCACCATACTAAAGACAACCACGATCTCAGTCTCCACGAGTTCCACGTCCACACCGGCGTCTCCCTCGACCCAAACTCCACCGTCCATCTCCACACCCGGTCTCTCTTCAAGCCCCACGAAAACCACCAGCAACAAGACCGGCGATCCCATCCCAACACCCGCAACAATACCAGCAACAGCCCCAATAGCACCAACAACAAAGACACCAAGCACCACCATCCCCATCCCCCTAATCCCCCACGGCAACCTAACCCTAAAATCAATCGATACGACAAACACCCCCTACCCGCTCTCCTGTCTGCGTACGCCGCCAAAGTGGCCCGTCCGGCGCCGTTCGCTACCCAGTGCGAAAGGCTATGTGTGGAAAGGTATAGCTGGCGTGCAGCAGGAGGGGGTAGGGAAAGTGGAGAGAGAAGAGGGACACGGGATTCCTGGTGAAGAGGAGGACGAGGAGGAGGGAGTCGCTGCACTGCCCATTTTCGAGGGGAACGAGCCCGTGGACGGGGCTGGCGGGGACGTGCGTGAGAGCGTTGAAGTCGACATCGACGACGCATTCGACGCGCACGATTCCGAAGAAGGTCTGACTGGGTGGGAAAACGGATTCTGGTGTTCGGCGGAGGTCCGGCGGCGAGACAGCATTTTCAACGACGAGGAGAAGATGGGGGTGTGGACGGGACGCGTCGAGTGGCCCGAGAGCGGGATGCGGAGTAGTATCAAGCGGGAGGCGATGAGAGGGGTGGGGGAGATGGGGGGTAGTGATGGACGGGAGGAGGGGAGGGGGAAGAGGGTGAGGGTGCGGTAGGAATAGGATGGTGGGTTGGTACTAGTTGGTGGAGGAATAATGATGGACTTCGTCCACTATATGCGATGCCTTGATATTGAGACTATGGCAAGAGTTTAGTGAACCCCTCCTCACACCTCAAAATACAACCCCCAATGCCCCTTACATCCCGGATTAAACCCCTCCCCACACCCCGTACACCGACTCCCACTGCCCATGTACTCGTCTATCCCCAGCCTCCTCGTGCACTTCCCGCACAGCACCGCCTTCTCCCCTCTCAGCTCCTTCGGCCATATCCTAGAGGGGCCGTGGGATGAGGTGATGGACGAGGGGTTTTCACACTCGTCGTGGCATTTTATGCAGGCGTAGAATTTGCGGCAGCAGTAGTGTTGGATGGCGATGATGTCGAGGGGGCTGTGGTAGTGGGTGCATTGGGTTAGCGGGGTGAGGTCGACGCCGTGGACGGTGGGAGCGTGTTCGGTTCCTCTTGAGGCTTTTTTTGAGTCTGGGTGGTGGGGGTGGGATTGGTATGGTTGCTGTAGGTGGTCGTTGGACTCTATCGAGCCTGGTTCCGACGAATTTGAAGGCGAAATACCCATGGCTTTAGTTTGCGTAGATTGGCTTAGAGGGGTGATGATCGGTTGGGGAACGTTGTATTATAGATAAACGACTCGATGAAACTTGCGGATTTAGTCTGGTTTTTGCAGAGGTGGGCA
Source organism: Westerdykella sp. P71 (assembly GCA_019022765.1). Taxonomy (NCBI): domain Eukaryota; kingdom Fungi; phylum Ascomycota; class Dothideomycetes; order Pleosporales; family Sporormiaceae; genus Westerdykella; species Westerdykella sp. P71. Next base: position 10,245 of record JAFHBW010000501.1, read on the forward strand.
ATAGGTTTACGTTGAAACTGGTGTCGAGGTGCCCAAGATCCGTTGCTTGGAAATCTAGGCCGAAGTGTGCCCATAGGAACCCTCGGAATGCTCTATGGCCACTCTATGGCCACACATTTATCGCGAAGTCTCGAACATGCCGACGCGTCGAGTCGAAGGAGAGATTTAGTACGATGGCATTGAATGGCACACGTGCGCCTTGCAATTCTCAATAGAAACATGCTATAATCATCTACCTATAATGATGCATTCGCTCATAGAAAGCCTAGCTAGAAGGACACCATCTCGGCCGTACGCGGCGCCGGTTTGATTGAAGCATACAGCGTACAACAGGCATGGCTTCATACACTGCAAAAAAGTAATACATGGCGCAATTAAGGAACCGTTACGGCAAGATCATCAGTTCGGAACAAATCCTTACCTTCGATCTTACCTTGCGACTTACAAAGAATACAGAAGTGTCTCATTCCAGACGTCATCACCTTCAGCAGGCGCAGAGCCGGTTTAACTTGATACCTACCCACCAAATAGAAGATAAAACACTAAGGGGAAAGCAGTGTGCATGTCATATAACCGCCCACAGAAGACGAGAAAGGAAAGTCACCTTGTGCCCTACCGCCCCTTCCCTGGTCCCAATATTCGCCTCGTCAGGAGATGTTCTGTAAGGTGAGGCCATTAGGATCATGTGTCGTATCCATGTGTTCGCGTGATTGGGAGGCCAACGATTGAAGCTACGCAGGTTGAACTTTGCCGGAGAAAATGATGTACAAGGCGGATGAAGATGAACGAAGTCCAGAAGGCGGTGATCCGGGTATCAAGCGTCTTACTTTCTCGAATGGGTTGCGCGTCACATCAGGCTTTGCTTTCCTCGGACTGTTATAAGGCTTACCCTTGCTGATAGAAAGGGTTAAACGAACAGGGCGAAAAGAAGAGGTAACCTTTTGACAAACCCTAGGCGCGAGGTAGTCATGGAGCATGAGGTCCACTCAATACCTCCGTCGCCGCCGCGGATCTTCGTAGCTGTCGCCTTCGTACGCGCGTTTTCTAGAGTCACGGTCGTCGCGTCCAGCATACCCACCGTCGCGGTCGCGGTCTCGGTCTCGGTCACGATCGCGGTCGCGGTCTGAAGCTCGGTCCCTGCTGCCCAAAGGCTCGTTGTTGGCGCCACTGGATCCTCTGTTCCTGTCTCCGAAACCACGGCCTTCATCTCCATAGCGTCCGCCACCTCCACCAAAACCACCACCGCGTCCGCCGCCCCGAGGACCTGAAGGAGCGCCATCAGGGGCAAACCCATTACCCTGGTACCCGATACCGCTCCTACCACCAAACCCACCACCTCCGCCAGGGCGAGGGCCGCCAAATCCACCACGGAAACCGCCGCGGTCACCGCCAAATCCGCCACGACCACCACGGAAACCTCCACCAAACCCACCTCGGCCCCCAAATCCTCCTGGTCCAGCAGGAGGTCCAAAGCCCCCGGGACCGGCAGGGCGCGCAGGTGGCCCCTTAGTGTAGCCTCGCCCACCGAGACCACCACCAAAGCGGCGCGGACGCCACCCCTGGACTGTTCGACCGCGCTCGACGTCCACGCAGACGCGCCTGTCCTTGATCTTGATACCGTCGGTCTCCTTGTAGGCGGACTTCATATCTTTCTCGCGCTCAAAAACAATGAAAGCATACCCACGCTTACGCTTCTTAAGTGGCGCATCTGATGGCACCGTGGTATCTTCCACTATACGGATCCTCTCAATGGGCCCGTAACGGCCAAACTCGCGTTCTAGGTCGTCCTCGGTGACATTGTAAGCTAGACGTGAGACGAAGAGGGTCTTGAAAGCGTCGCCTTTCGCGTTAGGATCCTCCTTGGGATTCCCTGTAAAGCCATGTTTAGTGTCAATTGATCAAACAGAGAGAGGGAGGGGGGAGTTGCGCACATTGCTTGACGCCCTCGGTGAGCAGCCACTTTTGCTTTTCCTCCTTCTCCACCTTCTTGCGATCGCGCTTTTGCAGCCAGCTATCTGACGGCACGTATCCATCATTATCTTTGTATTCCCTTAGCGCTTGCATGTACTGCCCAATACCGCCGATATTCGAAGTCTGCCGCTTCTCCGGTGCGTGATCCATGGGCTCCATCCATCGCAGCGGTGGACGCGGCGCGAACAGCGTCAGCAGCGCTGGCGGGAGTTTGTCCGTCATGGTTGATGCGGGCCTGGTGAGTGCACCGGCTGCCGATGAAATGAAGTTGGCGAAACGGGATGTTGATCGATGATCTGGAGCTCTGGTCGACGAAGTTGCTCAAGGGGATTCGGAAAGCCAGTGCTTGGCGAAGCGTTGCCTAACACGTGATAGCGCCATCCGCAAAAGTTCGGGGAACGCTTGGGCATTGGGACGACCATCAAGAGAGGGTGAATTGCGCCCTCACTCATTACACTCGCAGTCCACCGTTCTTCAACATGCCTTTGTCAGCCGTCCGGGCAGTGGCCAAGGGCCAGGTATGTTCGATCTCCGCCATACAATGCCGCTGAGGGCCCAATCTAACACTCTCCAGAACGGCGTCGGCGCCTTCATCCTTCAATGCAAACGGCTCGAATTCCACTACTGCGACTGGGCCGGCTCCTCGCGGGGCATGAATGCCTTCATCAAAACCTACCTCCCGCGTTTCGCGAAGAACCACCCGCAAATCGAGATCGTTGTATCGCCCAAGCCGCGTCAGCATCCCGTCGTCGTCGGCCACTTCATCAATGGCAAGAGTCGGGAAGTGTGTGTCAAGAATATGAAGCCGGAGGGTGTGAGAGAACAGGTGGAGTTGTTGAGGGATGCTAGTGGGGAGAAGTTGAAGAGGACGAACAAGCCTGTGACGAGCATAAATGAGAGCGTGAGGGGTATATGGAGTCCGTTCCATGGGGCGAAGGTGCAGATATAAGGACGTTGGAATATGCATATTGATTTGGATGGGAATAGGCTTCGAGTGGCCTTGAAAGAGATGTTACAGGAGAATATGCCAATGCGTACATATCAGTTGGAAGGAGTGTACGATCATGTGTACAGGATATCATAACATCACGCGAAGATCTGTGGAATTGGAGACGAGGTACGCATAAGTCGGCGTCATTGCATCTATCAAAGATTTTTACCACGAAGTCTGCGCAAATAACGTACTTCGGTATCGAAATACAAGCATTACCCCAAAATCGGCTTGCCTTCTTTTGGTATTTGGAAAGGGTGAACTAATCATAACCGGCCATGTATTCACGCCTGCTTGGCATTGATGATATCGACGAACGCAGGCTTCAAGCTGGCACCGCCAACGAGGAACCCGTCGATGTCGGGCTGCTTGGCCAACTCGCCGCAGTTCTTCTCCGTCACGCTACCACCGTACAGGATCCTCGTCTTCTCTGCGGCCTCTGGCGAGACCTCAGCCTTGAGCCACTCACGGATGGCGGCGTGGACTTCCTGTGCCTGCTCGGTCGTAGCGACCTTGCCGGTGCCGATGGCCCTGGGGTGGTGTTAGTCAATAGAAGAGGAGCCGGGACTGGGAATAGCTCACCAGATGGGCTCGTAGGCAATGACAATCTTCGACCAGTCCTTGACCTTCTCGGCAACAGCCTTGAGCTGCCTCGTCACGACCTCAATGGTCTTTCCAGCCTCGCGCTGCTCCAGGCTCTCACCGCAGCACAGAATGACGCCCAGTCCGCCGTCAATGGCTGCCTTGGTCTTGCTGGAGACAAACTGTCCACTGCGTCAGCCTCCACAATATATATGGAAGAATATGGGTTGCGTACCTGGTCGTCCTCCTGGAGGATAACTCTCCTCTCGGAGTGGCCCAGAATCGTCCAGGTGATACCGCTCTCCTTCAGCTGGTCGACCGAAATCTCGCCGGTGAAAGCACCATTGGGTTTGTCGAAAACGTTCTGTGCGGCGACTTCGACGCCCTTGCGGAGGTGCTCGCGGGCAAGAAGGAGGTAGAGGGCAGGGGGAGCAATGACGACCTCTGTCCTGTCGTGTGAGCTCTGTGTGCATGGCCAACATGAAGAAGCTGTGGGACATACCGGTGTTAGGGTCCAGCTGTGCCTTGTTCAGGTTCTCGACGATGTCCTTGATGGACTTGATCGTCCCATTCCTTTTGGTACCTGTTAGTTCATCGAAGCTCCTGCATCGCAACTCACCCGTCGGCTTGTCACATACATCTTAAAGTTACCACCGACGAAGAATTGGCGACCCATTTTGGCAGATATGCTATTTCAAGCTGAATTCGTGTCGGATATAGATGCAGAAAGGGGTATCAAACGAAGATTGTGCTGAGAATTGTAAGTGTTGTTGGCGGAAGCGTCCTGCAGAAGTTAAGGTTTTGGCGGGGGAGGGGCAGTGACGAGTGACGAGCCGCGAGCTTCGGCGAGCACCGGACTTGGGGTTCCTGCGCTGTCGGAGGACGAATGGAAATGCAGATCCGTTGCGATGAACTGTTTGAGCCGTTAGAAAATGTCTGTGAAAATTGTGATGGTCTTGGAGTTCGACGTCATATGTGGGCCGATCCATATCTTTACAATGGGAATCCATTCGGTACTGTGGATAGAAAACGGGGGTGTCTCAACGGCCGACGCAGCAGGCCTGCCTAGGCACCTGGGTGATAGAAAAAGTGTTGCTCTTTCTAACAAATCTTGTAAGCTTAAATTCCCTACCTGCAAAAACAGAGCGTAGGCAAGATGCTCTTAGGGACTTGTATTCTATAACTGCAGAGAGCTCTAGTACAGTTAGAGGTGTTCACTTTTAGAATCTAGGTACGTATTGCTA
>JAFHBW010000502.1:0-15021 GCA_019022765.1 Westerdykella sp. P71
TTTTGCTTTTTTTTTTTTATAATATTAATCAATAATTATACATAGAATAATATTTTTTAAAAAAAAAAAAAAAAGAACAGGAAATAAAANCCGCGCCNAAAAAAAAAAAAAACTCAAAATGCCCACCTACGCCACCCAACCGCATAATGCAAAAGAAGCAGAAGCATGAAAAATCATTCTCCCCCTCCCGGGGGAAATTCTCAATAATGTAACACAAAGATATCCGCTGCGCAAGGAGGAGGCACAGTACTTTTTTGTTTGTTCGTGAAAGTCGCCTCGTGAGAGGCACGCCTCTGGAACGCCAGGTGTCGATGTCGATCGGAGAAAAGAAGCAAAGTATCCCTCCCCATCCATTTGCTCGGAATCAAAAAACGCCGCCGGTTGGATGCATAACGCCACCATCTGCGAGCCTCTTGGCTCATCTTCTCGTAGAAAAAAACATTCGTCGAAGAAAAAAGAAAGCAAAACGTGTGTTGGCATATGCAGTGGCAAGCTGCAATGCGAGAAAAGAAAAAAGGCCTAGCTTACCGGGGAATGTTCAGACCCCTGCTCAGCAACGTATTGTTCGAGAATGGCGAATCTTCGTGGTGGTCGTCAAAGAAGAAAGGTCAAAGTATCGTGTCATGCAAATCATTATCCCGTCATCGCTGTCATTCTTCATATCCCGGCTTTGGATCCCTTGGCCAACGTCGAAGCTTCATACTTCTGGCGGTGGCGCCTCATCTCCTCGGGATCAAAGGGAGCCACGTCGCTGTTCTTCCTGCTGCCCGCGAGAGAGGTGGAGCTCTGGTTCGAGCTTCGCAGGTGGCCGATGTTGGCAAAGGAGCGGGCCTTCTTGAGCGACTTCTTCCCCTTGTTCTCGTCACCCATCGGCTGCGGTAGGTAGTTTGTCGCATGGTGGCGGTTCATATCGATAATCTCATCCACGTCCGGTCGGGTCTTGACGCGCATGCGCTTGAACTCCCGAGCAAGCCGCTCCATCTTGGTCAAGCCTTTCGCCGGTCGAGTCTCGGCGGGCATCAATGGCAAAGGCTTGTCGACAGCGGCGGATGCGGTGCCCGGTCTCTGGTCCGAGCCGAAACTGACTCCGGAATCCGTCTTCTTGCCCTTCCTCGCCTCCTCCACGGAGGTGAAGTCGTCCATTCCGGTCGTGGTCACGCAGTCGTCAATCATGTTCTTCGCCAGGCGGAGGTACTTGTCTACGACTCGCTGGATGCCGTCCCAGCCGGTCTGATCTTCGGGGCGCTTGTTCATTTCAATGACGGGCTTTAGGACGATGGGGCCATGCTTCTGTACTTTGCGAATGTATTCGAAGAAGGCGTCGCGCTCTTGCTTGAGCACTTGGTGTGTCAGCAAGGGTGTAGGCAATTTTGAGTTTCCGCTCGGGGACTGCGGGGGGAGAAGCGTGTTGAGCATGCCCATGCAGTTCAGCTTGTTGAAGGGCTGGAGAGAGAGCTCGTTGATGAGAATCTAAAGAAGGTGTTAGCATAGATGAAGTCTAACCACGAGACTGGTTACCGACCCATCGCCGCAGGCCCAGGTACATGATTGAGTAGTAGGATTCTGCCTTCTTGTTCTTGCCATGCATGTTCTTGGCCCAGAGGGCTATACCCGGGTAACGTTCGGCAACGGCTTCCACATCGGCCTCGAAGCTCTCAATTCGAATACCCAGCCGCTCAAAGGCCGACACATACTCCTTGCACCTTCTCTTCTCCAGGTCACGGAGGTAGTCGATGGCAGTGAGGGCCTGGGGGAAATCCACTAGAGCCAGGCACGGGTGGAAGCACCGCGAGACGAAGGAGACAATGAAGGCCGGAGGGAGGGAGCTGGGCTGGGCTGGGAGAGCACCGAGATGGTTCATGAGTTGGGATGTGAAGTTCATGGCCGAGGATTCTGCTTCACTCCATGCCGAGGAGCCTGGGGTTGGGGAAGCGGTGGTAGGTGAGGGAGCACGGGAGAGGTCCTTGGGAAGGGGTTGAGCTCGCGGAACACAGTTCAGAGTGTACATGGTCCGCAGGGGGATTTCGTAACTGCCGGGATACTGCAATACATGCTCCATGATGAGGTTGTAGTTGGAGGAGCCGGTGGTGGCATTGGACTCCTCGGAGGCATTGCGAGAATGAAAGGAGGACATTGTGGGCAAGGAAGGATTACGTCGCTCCTCTAGGAGATTGAGGGACGTGGGATGCAATGCAAGAAGCAGCAGTGGACCGTGTGCAGACGCACAGACGAATGAGCGTGGGGTTTCGTCAATGCTGGTGCGGGATGCCGAGAGAAGCCGGAGTGAATGGAGACTCGGGGGGAGTGGTAATGAGGTAACCCCAACTCCAACGGAGGAGGTCGATTAATGAGATGCAAACAAGTCGAGGACGGTGGTCTTCCCGTATGCTTGGATATGAGGCCGAATCCGTAACAGAGTGCAGATTGACGTTTGAAACTGGTCGGAAGGAATCCCGGGAGAGGGTCAACAAACAGGCCCGCACGGGGACTTCCAAGGTTGCCGCTGTAGCAGGAGCGGGCGAGCAGGAAAGGAAGGGCAGCACACCTCTCGACGGCGCAGGAGGGAGCAAAAAGGGGGATTAGAAGAAAGAGGATGCAATTAACGGTGGAAGAGGAGCCAGAGAAGAGCAAACGACTCTGAGCAAAAGGGTGCAGGTGGGCGAAGGTGATGGACCATGGATGATGGCGGCGCGATGGGTTTTCGTCGTGGAGCTTGCGGGCGCGCTCTGTCCCCATTGGGATTAGCGTTGTTATGCACATGCAGACCTCGAGCTTTCGGGGAAGCTACGCGGGCCCCAATCCGGTTAGCGTAGGGTCCAAGCTCCGCGTACGCGATTCCCAGCAACATGGGCCTCTGCACGCCTTTCCCTCTCATGCTTCCCCCCACCCACCAACTGCATCATCACACTTCATATCACCTTCGCTCAGGAAACAACAGAACTGGGATCCCCGCCTCATCACCAGCTGTGCATTTTTCAATTCCTTTTCCAGCCTCACTCACCGTTCACGGCACCGCTTCCAATTCCGCGTCTCGTTGTGCCGTTGCTGAGGCGCAAAGTGGCTAAGACTAACAAATCACTTTCCCCCGAGCCTAGCCATCATGCCCTCCTCGTCCTGAATCGTCTTCTGTCATGACCTTTCATGGTCATCCATGGATACACCTGTGGGCGTTGAACTCTATACCCGACCCCCCTGAGCCTCATGTGGTTGCTCGACTGCACCTGCAGACGCAGAACGCAGGGCGAGAACGATGAACTGCAACCCTCAGCTTCACCCGCCCAACCAGAAAATCCCAGAAAATCCGCGTCCGAAAAAGGGTTGCTCCGCGCTCGAAAATTCCCGCCTTGGTCCAATCGGGGGTCTCTCGATGCCGACTTCGGTTTCAGCCACTGCATGCGCCCTGCTGCACGCCTGCGAGAGGCCTCAGAGGGCTGGCCCGCCACCATGTGCCAAAGTGCCAAAACCCGTGTGGTGGCCCTCGTGCTGACCCTCCGTCGAACTTTGTACCTGTCAGCTCGGGCGGTTTCCTGAAAATTGCATATCATCAGTGGTTGAACGTTGAACGTCGCAACGGACGGGACTCGCACAATACCAGTGTTTTCGCAGACCTCCCTCCGGCCCTCCCAAAGATGCGTACGCCAACCACCTTTCCTCTCCACCGGTAGCCCTCGGGGAGATCAACACCCCGGCAATTGCTTGCGTGCTTGTCTGCAACGCCCCCGGTATTCGCGGAGAATCTGGTCTGTGCAGCATTATTGGCACGAGAATATAGGCAGGGGCCCGGCAGCCATCACCGGGGAGCTACGGGCGCCTTCACACAACACCACAACAAACTTTGGATCCCTCTGTTCCGTGCCCGAAAAAGCCTTGTATTGCTGGAGCGCGTTCGTCCCATTGGCCTCCTATTCGACCAGTCGTGTTGACTTCTTGAATTACTGGCGGGCACGTGGATGAATTGTGATGCACTCCATGACGATTGAGGGAAGCCAGATGTCGGGTGCGACGACTCATCAAGGCACCGTGTGTAATTCATCTCGTCGTGCAGACCATGTCTGGTCGGAATCCAACCGCCGTCCTGAACCGTCTGACCTGAAAATAGGGGTTCTCCAATAACCCCACCACTGTGTACACAGTACGGATGACGCTCACGTTCAGCTCGCACAAGCACACAAATGTCGTACTGCGCCCAACGTTCGACCTTCAATGCTACTTCAACGTCAACGTCGCCGTGCCATTATTGCCAGGAGATTATCATTCAGGAGAACGATACGGATACTCGACATCTCTTCAACGTTGACTCTCAGACCCTGATGTGTGTAACAGCCCTACTACCACGGTAGTCTCGCAGAGGCGTGATTAAAGTTCGACTACTCGCGCTTGGCGCCCTGGCACAAGAATAGTGTCGAACACTAGAATCTTCGCCGTTGGTTCTAACTTCTGCGATGCGAACGTCCGAATGGGGTGCGGGGAACCGAGAGCCACGATCTACATCACAGAACTTGACGAACTTTGTCGACGATGCGGCATCACTGTATTGCTGAATGTAGGGCATAAGAGTGGTGTACAGTACCCTCATGAGTGCTCCACCCAGGATACCGGAGGCGATGAGACATGCATACATGTGTTTTGACTGGGGGCAATGATATGTGTCTGCTCATCATCAGATAATCCGTAAGGGTTTTCATTTCCACGGGCTAGTTCCGTGTGAGAATCTGATAATCATAACTGCGGAGGATTTCCCTGTCGACGGTGCTGGTGCTGGACTGCAGCTGGTCCGTCTGATCATCTGATACCCCAGAGTATCTTTCTTCCTTTGGACTGAGCGTCGGGGAAGTGAAGCACGGTCATGTCTGTCTGATAATCTAATAATCAGATCAGATAACCCTCAAGCGGGTCTTTTATGACTTGATGGAGCAATGAGCATCATGAGGCAAGTCTGTCACAGTGCCTGTCTCAGGGGCTAGAGGATATAAATCGTGTCTACAGTATGGCTCGGCGGGACTGGAATGTGGAGTTCCCACCAGCTTTGTCTTGTCGAGATTGTGCTAGGTAAGAGGGTGGAAGCCGGTCGTATGGTTGAAGTCAAGATCTGGAGTACAGTGGTGTGATCTTGGAATGATTGGGAAAATGACCCTTTGCATTTTGCACTCCGAGGAGAGGACGAATAATTATTAACACCCGGGAAACAGAAGCAGGTCTGGGATACGTCGGCGTCGGCGGATGAGATGAGCAAAAGCCTGGAGATGCCACTCGGGGGTCGAGGGAAAGAGGGAAGAGCTGGGTTTCCCCATCTGCGCGTAGGACGGGAAAACCGCTCGAGGGGGAGGGTTCGGAAAAGGATGGACGGATGGAGAAGGGGGAGGAGGAATGGAAATGCATCGTCGAGGATGTCTTCGTGCGGCTGCGGAGGAGTAGATGCGTAGATAAGTGTTGCGGATCTGATAAGCGTGATTCCCATCTGGGTGAGAAGACGCGCCGGGGGAACAGAAGGATGTTGGCTGTCGAGGCGGCGTCAGAGGGAGAGGGGGAGGAAAGGCGTAGACGGGGAAGGAATACTATAGGAAGGTAGGTATGGAGGATGAAGAGACGAAGGGGTATTTGCAGAGGCTACATAATTGTCGAGGACTTTATGCAACTACGAAGTTTACCTCCACATTCGACACGGTCGACTGGACTAAATATCTCCCGCATCTTTGATGTTAGCACGTCGAGAAACATGGTCACCAATTTCAGGCGACAGCTGCGGTACGGAACTGTTAAAGTAGGCATGAGGCAATCACACGACCTGGCTGGACTAGGCGTTAGGTCAGGGGAAAAGTTGCTAGTTTACCTTTTTGAAGGGAATCTTTATCTTGCTCTATTATACACTAAATCCGAGAATGAAACTCCACGCCGTTACAATTGACCTTATCGGCGCCGTCTTTGCTTCCTAAACACCTCCTTTCCCTGCAGGCTTGTTTGCAGTGACCACAATATATCGGGTCCAGCCTTTTTTCATGGCATTGTACCCTTCTGCTCCGACAAGGGTGTTGACGATATAGTATGGTATGATAGCAAGCCACCAGAAGACCCGCAGCATCGGCATGATGTTCTTGGAGATGTCCTCGACCTTGATGTTCTCGAAGCCAGCTTCTTCGAGGAAATTTTCGAGAACACCGGGGCCAAACATCTCGTTGGCCGGCATCACCGAATACTCATTGACGGCATTTATTCTCTCGCTAACGCCTTTCGGAAGCGAGCTACTATCGGCGTGATCGTACTCAAACAGAGCTAGCTTACCACCCGGCTTGAGGACTCGATGCAGCTCGCCGAGAGCTACAAGCGGTTCCGTTGCGTGAACCAGGGTCTCCATGGTATAGGCACCGTCGAATCGCTCGTCGTCGAATAAGGCGAGATTGTGGTAGTCGGCTGTGGCGAGCTGGATCCGACTTTCCAGGGCCATGGCGCGGACGTTCTTTCGGGCTCTGGTAATATGCCTGAGCACGACATCGACACCGTAGACTTTCATTCCGCGATCTGCAAGATGGATGGCTACGTGGCCAACTCCGCAAGCTGCGTCCAGGACTTCGCTGTCTACTGGTAACGACAAGGCTTCATAGAGCTTGTCTTCCATCCTCCAGAGCGCTTTGCTGAATGGAAAGGGCCAGGATTCCTCATTTTCATAGTATCCGAAATGTCTGGTACCTCCGAGCACTAGACGGTATCCGATTCTCGACTCGAATGAGGCATAATATCCTTGTAGCTGGATGTTCTCCCGCCAGGAGTTCGGACGTCCAGACTCCGGCATTGCGAGAGGATAGGGGGCGAAGAGAAGGGCCCGTTCGTTCTGACTGTTCGAATGGGAGAGCCAATGAGAATTATTCTATTCGTATGCGACAATGCTATTGGCCGTACCAGTACAATTCTAGCCGAATTTGGATATAACTAACCCGTTCAAGTACTGTTCTGTTCGATTTGATAGGCCTCTTTGGTTGTACGGATGGGAATAAGCCGTTCTAGAACGTTGTTCTACCAGCTGTACGTACTATGAAAAGCGCTGCCCGCACCCCCAACCCTCCAACCAGGCCACTCCTCTTGAAACCGTAATCAATCAAGTCATCGTAGCGCAGTCTCCTCCTACCATCCACCCTGGCGTAATCCTTGGTCGCCGCCGTACACCATCTAGGTCCTTGGCAATAGTCTTGAGCCCTGCCCGTGCAGAGTCGAATATCCTTAGTCCAAGTAAGCTCCTGGGTAAGGGTCTTGGGTAGAGTTTTTTTTCTTTCGTCTTCTAGGGTCTTAATGTCGTCTGTCAAATTGGCAATCGTAGCCGTTCAAATTGGCAATTGTTACTTCTCCGTTCTGTCAGGTTCAAGATAATTAAGGCCTGAGAGAATTTCGATAAAGAAGGACAGAGATTCGAAGAGTGAATGTGGCGCAAAAACTGCACTAGAAGGTTACCCAGCAACTTCGCAAATATGGGAACATTCACTTAGCTAGGGCCTAAGGACTGCGTTATTCGGATAGTCCTAGCCCTTTTTGGTACTGTTCTGTACAGTCCTATTGGCAAGGACGTTCGTACGGAGCTCCACCCCCTGTTCGGATAGAACGTTCAGATAGTCCTACGGACGGTCGAAGACGCTGCGGATGATGCTCGAGAGCGAGGGCTTATTATGTGGCCCCGCCCGATACCAGCTCGAGCTGTGGATCACTCTGGGGGCGGAAGTGGTGTTGATTCTTGCATTGAAAGTGCTCGAGAACGAGGGCTTGTTAGCCGTGACTGAAAGTATGCTGGGGATAATCACTCTTGTGACCCGGAAGGCAGGCGTCGACGCGAGAGGATTCAGGAGGTCTTCGAGGTTGCGAGTCCACTGAGCAACGACTATCGAGCCTTCCGGGTTCCGCATCCTGTGGACGAACATGGCGAGGCTGTTGTGGCAGTGCGGCTGCTTTACGGGAAGAAATTGTGGTCTGGTGGAATAACTCCATGTTCTTGAAATGTATCTTGGATTGAGGACGTGTACTTTGAAAAGCGCGATCGCAAAGCCCTGACCTTTGGACGATCATATCTGGTCCTTCGAAGTCCTTCAGGATGTGATCGCAAGGCTTCCAGGATAGAGAGAGTGGATTTTTCACAGCGCACGATTCCAAAATGCCTGGCTGTATGGAATCATATCGTGTCATTCGAACTCCTTTGCGGATATAATAACAAGGCTTCCACGATGGGGACTTTGGAGGGAGCGCAATTCCAAAGGCCTGGCCGTTGGAAGTTCATATCCGGTCATTCGAACTCCTTCGAGGATATAACAACAAGGCTTCCTTGATGGTTCTCGAGAGACCAGTGCAGTAATTTTCAGAGTGTGCGGGTTCCTACGCGGTCAGCCCTCGACAGATTTGTCGGTGGAAAGATATAGCAGCGCCGCTAACTCAACGACTTTGGTACGCGTGGGCCATCTCGACTCTCACTTAGAGCATCGCGACACCTTCATGGGAAGGGCTTTTGGAAATTGAAAGTCTTCGCGCCGTTTCTGTGCAGTCGCCCCGATATGCGTGGTCCGGAATGGCGGCGATGGCTCGGGATTTCACAGTACGGATATGCCATCTTGACCGTTCCAACCCTCAATCGCTTGAGATACAATAACAAGGCTGTCAAGGTCGTTCTTTTGGAAAATATATCGCAAGTGTCGCGTCGAAGATGCGCCAGTGGAGTGCAAGTCTCAACAACTCCTACAGCAAGGTTGGCCATCGTGTCCTCTTCGATAGGGAAGGAAAGGACTGCGCGCGACGGAACGTCTTGTGCCATGCTTTGCACCGCATACGTGTTCCTGTGCGGTAAGCCAAGTAATGCAGCGAAACATGTTCATAGGGCTCCCGGGATGTCGACCTATCCGGGCTGGATTGTGCCTGTGCATGATGAACCACTTCCGAGTCAAGCAGAGTCGGACGATTTTCGTCGTCTCCTATTACCCTGCAGGACTCAGGCATGGAAGGTACCGTCGGAAACGGTTGTGCCGGTACGAACGGTTGCAAGATGGTACCTGAATCCAACAAAGAGAGATGACTGCAGCTTCAATGGCGCGGTGTGACAGTGTGACAGCTCGTCTAAGTTCGAGGAACAGAAGGAGGAGTTCGGAACTCGGCTGTTCCCTGAACGCTGTTCAAACCAAGTTGAGGCTGCCACCAACGCTGGTAAGATAGGAGGATCTGATTGTTGGGAGCGCAGAAACCCCTCAGTGGCGTCCCCAGCCCCAGTATCGGTCATCATTTTTACTTCTTCCAGCGAACTACGGATATACGATGACTACCTAGGCAGGCCCAGACAAGAGAACGCTCCGGCGTTCCCCTCGTAGTCGGCCACTGGAGCCGAACGGTGAACAGGATCCGTGATCGTGATTGGCCCCCTCCAGCCCCAGAGCACGAACTAAGATCGCCGAGATGCTTTTGCCGTACAGCCCGTGATCGCTGACCGCATGCCTCGAGGCATCACAGAGGTTTGAGGGTGCGGGTCCTTGAAGCATGTCGTAGATTTGAGGAACATGCTTGATTCTCGCTTAGATCTTCGCGATAGGCTTAGCGCCACCCGTTTGAGGCTAGGCGCGCGGTGCGACGAAACCACGTCTGTCAGAGTACCTCTCCACCTCCTGTCTCCCTTCAGACGTCGTCCGTTTCCAGCGACGGCTTCAATGCATCTGATAATGTCCTGTCGGCAAGGTAACCGTTTTAGCATCAATGCAGTAAGGCGTCTCTGGGAGCGCGTGCCCCAGGCGTCCCCTTCGGCAGGCCCTGTGGCATGGTCGTGAGACACGGCGGCCTTCATACCAAGTTTCATGCCGGAGCCCTCCCCTCAGCCGCCTCCTCCAGGTATCTCCGTGCTTGACGTCGCCAAGGGACTTAAAGGCGGTCGCATGGCGTTTAACAACTCTCGTTTCTCACAATCGTCTGTGACTATTCTTCGTTCTGGGGCCATCTCATTTGAGGGTTACATTCCTTTCTCTTCCTTCCTCTCACTTCTCTTCTCTCAGGCCACGTTGAACGTGTCTGTTTCTTCGTCTTAATTCACCGCAAGTCGGAGTCCATTCTTTTCGTGCACATCTTCAAAATCAACATGCGTTTCTCTACCCTTTTGCCGCTGCTGCTTGCAGCTGGTGTCGCCAATGCCCAGTTCGGTGGAAAGAACGGTGGGAACAAGGGCGGCCAGAATGGTGCTCAGAATAAGGGTCAGAACAACGGTCAAAATGGTCAGAACGGTCAGAACAAGGGTCAGAACGGCGGCAATAATAACAACGGCGGAAACAACAACAACGGCGGCAACAACGGCGGCAACAACAACAACGTTCTCTGCCTGAAGCAGGAGAACGTCCAGCAAGCCAGTAACAATGACGGTCAAGGCCAGGGTGCTGAGGCCGGACGGGCTGCATCGAAGACGTGAGCACTGAAAACCCGAGCGCGAAGAACACTGCTAATCATTCCAGTGACCCTGCCAACTTCATCAACTTCTGCACGGGCAAGACCAAGACCAATGGTCTGCAGATCAAGACAGGTTCCTGCAACGGTGTCGGTACGTCGGCTTCACTCTCTCCATTCCAACTTATTCCTAACCACGTTGCAGCCATGGGTGATATTCCCGCCGTCGGCCAGATGGTCTCCACCGTCATCATCAGCCCTCCCAACGGCGCCGTCCTCCAGCAGGGTCAGAACATCGACTTCATCGCACGCGTCGCCAACCTCCAGGCCGGCTCCTTCACCAACCCCGACAACACCTACTACGCTGCTCCCCAGGCTCTCCAGGGTGGCCGCATCGTCGGCCACACCCATTTCACCGTCCAGGCCATCGGCAACAACGACAAGCCCCAGCAACCTCTCGATGCTCAGAAATTCGCTTTCTTCAAGGGTGTCAACGACGCTGGTAACGGCAATGGCGAACTCAAGGCTACTCTGACCGGTGGTCTCGCTCCCGGAAACTACCGTGTTTGCACCATGACCTCCGCCAGTAACCATCAGCCCGTGGTCATGCCTGTTGCTCAACGTGGTGCCCAGGATGACTGCCTCAGGTTCAGCGTTGGCAATGGTGGAGGTAACGGTGGCAACAACGGCGGCAACAACGGCGGTAACAAGGGTGGCAACAACGGTCAGAACAATGGTCAGAATGGTCAGAACAAGGGCCAACAAGGCGGCCAGGGAGGTCAGAACCAGAACAAAGGTGTCCAGAACAAAGGCGCCCAGGGTGGACAGCAGAACAAGGGTCAACAAGGCGCCCAGGGTGGACAGCAGAACAAGGGTCAACAAGGCGGCCAGGCTAAACAGGGCGGCCAGGGGCAATTCGGCAAGGGCAAGGGCAAGGGACAGTTCGGACGCAAGAAGTTCGCCGCTCGCGAGTTCATTGCTTGAAGAACGCGTTTGAGCGCCTACGCAATCGTCAAGAAATCCCCGTTGTTGGAGCCGTTGACGTAGCAGCCAGTCAATAATCGGATCAGTATCACAGTACCGCACGACAATCCTCGCATCGCATGTATGTGGAAAGAAGCGTAATGGCATGGGTGGGCACGAAAGAGAAGGCAAATGCACGAATTTTTTATCACTCCGTAGGTGGATTGTTTCGAAATCTTTTTTAGTATCCGGGGGTTTATTGGTTGTCCTGCTGTTGTCGGTCATAGATGATGTCTTTTCTCCCACCCATATAACTAACTACATAATCTTGCTATACCCTCCGGGAAGAGGGGAAGCGGATTTTTTTAAACTACCCATATCACCTTGTAACAGTAACGAGTAGAGAATTGAGAAAGTTGACATTACAGTTTCCTGAATATGGGGAATTGCAGGGAGTGAGCGAACAATTCGGAATTCCAAATTCCGAAGAGATTTTTGCATTATTATTACCAGAAGATTGACAAAAAAAAGGTATCACATCTGCTTCACAATTGTGCTTTGTTGAAATACACAATAAGGCTCATGCACTCCGCCCGGGAATTCTGAGACGAGGGGCTCGTCTCATCAAGGTTCTGACACAGCAACGGGAGGAGTCGGGGGTCCGTGTGGACCCTGTCGGGTGGTTTGGGGAAGTTGACACCGTGCAACGCAGAGGCTGGGATTTCGAGCATCTATCTTGGGCAGTTGATATTTAAAAATCCGCTGCGAGGTCTTGGACTTTTCATAGGAGCAGGATAACGAAATCCGAATGGATTGAGTGGGGAGGGCGTCAGTATGAGGTTGAGGCTTGGCTGAAGGAGGGGAATTCACTGGCTACGATTGCAGAGGGAGCTGGGCGCGACGCCGCAAAGCTTGATGAGCGTTTCTTGGAATTGCGACGCTTCCATGCCCTGCATAGCGGCTAAAGTTTCCGGTCGTGAAGTGATCGCCAATGACGACCGAGTGGATAAGTTTGGATGAGAGCCTCACATCGTTCGTCTCCGATCCTTCCATTCTCTCGATTTCCGGGTAAGGAGAGCGAAGATGAAGAGCGTTGTCTATTGGCTAAGAGCAGCCTACTGTTCGACCTCAACTATCATTGTTGGACGCGAGGCGTCTCGGTAATCGACATGTGCGGTTATGGTAAGCACCCATGGGGCGCTTCTATCCTTGAAGAACATTGTGTGAATAGATATTCGACCTTTTGTTAGGCACTGATGGTAAATTTTGCTTGACGTCGAGAATTAAGCGCTCGAGCTAGGTCCTCATTTGCTTGTCGCAATATGACTTCTGGCAAACTGAATTGAACCACGCCGATGACAGCGCGCCCACTTCAGAAACCACTACTGCCTCCTGCCTAGGTCTCAGCTAGAAATACGTACCTAAATTCTAAAAGTAAACAGCTCTAACCGCACTAGAGCTCTCTGCAGTTACAGAATACAAGCCCCTAAGAGCATCTTACCTACGTTGTGTTATTGCAGGTAGGGAATTTAAGCTTACGACATTTACTAGAAAGTGTAACACTTTTTCTGTCACCCGGGTGGGAACCTATGAACGCCTACACCATCATAATACATGTAAGCTAGTCAAGCTCTTACGGACACTACCAGCTCAAAGGAGTATACTTGCGGGGGTCCGGGGGAACAGAAATTCGACAACATTCAAACATGCGGACGGTGAATAAGAGCAGGAAGAACAGATCAGGCGGAGAGAGGTTCGCAGCGAGCAATGGCATATCTATCTACTGACTTACAATACGGGTCATTTGAAACCTATATCGAAGACGGGGGAAATCTTGGAGTTGATTGCGTCCTCCGGAGCGCCGTGCCTTGTCGGGCGACCGCGGATATTGTTGAACCGACATAAGAACGGAGGAGCCACCAAAGAGATCCAGCTGATATTCATCCGTAGTGATATCCTCCGGAGTTCGATATTTCACTACTCCCCCTTCCTCGACCCTCACAAAAACGATTCTAAGACTATCCTTTGGGTGTCCGGAATGAGCCAGTCCAGCGACAATGTGCCGAGTGGGGTCGCTCACTGATGGGGCACGCACCCATAGTGAGCACTTAAATGTCGCCGTAACGTCTCCCCAAGCTCTGAGGGGTCTGCTCATCAATAAATGGTATTTCAACGCAGACGGCGAGATGTGGGATGGTTGATCTAGATGTGGTGCCTCTTGTCGCCAACTATACAATGGAAAATAGTCGGATTCGAAAGCAACACGAATGTCACCAACCAGTCCCGCCACCGTAGTGCCTCCAGACGTTTCGATAAGGATTGGTAGACGTCTAGGCAAAACGATTTCCCTGTCAGTCAGCAAGCCGTCATGCATCCGAAGCAGCCCCATAGAAGTCAGCCGTTGGAAGGTGTTTGGAAACTGCCCGGGGCGCATCAACAGACAATATAAGTGCCCTTGAGAGTCCGATACCTCCAGAACGGCAACCAGTGGCGGGACTCCCCGAGGATGCCGTGATGAATTCGCGGAATTGTGGGCATTGTGAATGATGTCGAGTATCGGATATTGACCCTCGATCACCAATTCATCTTGCTTAATGGTCACCATGTTCGCTTGTACTCCGTGTCTATGCAAAGAAAGTTCCTGCCTTAATGCTTGGTCCTCAAGCTTCGGCGAACAATGTCTTATGTCTCTGTATGATCGCTTTAGGAAAGGATCCCCACGTTCGAGGTTGGTCCTTGTTGCAGCCAATCGTGCGGCAGAATTGACGGGGGTTGTTCAGCCAGGAGAGTAGGGTCAGAGTCAGTGGGTGTGTATGTCCAGAGAAAAAGCGTGTCGTCTGTCCAGTGTTTGTAGATGGCTTCTTGCAAGCGGAGAAACGCTTTAACCCCGCCCTCGCCGTAGAGCATGGGCATGTTAATGTCGAACAGACCCATAAGACTGTACGCTATGTCTTCCTCACGAGAGACCTCCCGGTGAGCAGCCCAGGACATGATCTCGGTAGCGTGGTGGTTAGCATGATCCCAAGTTTGCAGAGCGGTTTTGGTGATTCCTGTCGCTTCGCGAATTTCATCCACTCGCCGTAGTTTAGTTCCGATCGACTTCCAATCGGCTGCAAAGAACGTCACGTAGAATGGAGCGATCAGTTCCTGGAGCGTCCAGCCTCTTGTAAACCATCTGCTCTTTTGGAAAATATCCGTCTTCCACCCCCATGTCTCGTTTGGAACATCTTCGAGGTACGCATAACAGATGCATGCCTCCTTGTACCAACTCCACATGGAGTTAATGGCCTCCTGTAGCTCGGATGACGAAGATTTGTCGATACAAACTCAACCTATACTTGCGACAACATCCACTTTGTTGAACCGCTTACGCGACTTGTAATTTTTATTGCTTAGCTTATTTTTCAGATTATGTATAATCTCTTCCTCTAATTTTTAAAACAACCTATTTCTAGAAACTTTAGTAGACGCATATCCCTGCGGCTAGACTGCTTAGGCTTGGGGGTCTAAAAATAACCCCCTCCCCCCCCTCTAACTTGTTAGCAATAGATAAGCATAACTCCTTACTATAGTGTGACAGTTGGCGGCTCTGTCGACTTCCTTCGACCACTGTCACATGACCACCGCCTTTCACCACCGTCACTAAGGCACTACTGAGATGGGACGAAGCCAAGG
>JAFHBW010000503.1:0-14891 GCA_019022765.1 Westerdykella sp. P71
CCATACAGGATTACGCGTGTGTGGGGACCCGCGCGCGAAAACGCCAAGGAATTCACGGATTAACGCACACAATAGATGTCCGCCAGATTTTCGGCGCGCTCGGCACGCGGTTCGATGGACCCCACGCCCCCCACCTGGATCCCATCTTCATCGCCATCGATACCGGAACGAAAGATTATGATGCCGCTATGTTCATAAAGAACCCTCTCTGCGACGTCGGCGTGGCTTACCTGGATAGTCGCTACTTCGGGCCCTGCAGTGACAGTCGCAAGCCAAAGGAGCATAGCCATGCGGTCATACAGACACACCACTATCTGTGTGACCCGCGTCCAGGGCTGACATTCAAGAGAATCAAAGGACGTCTTCGATTTGGAGCAGTCTGGCCTGAGATAATCCCAAGACGAAAGCGCCAGCAATTGCTCTCTCAGATCTTCTATCACGATGCCAGGTCCAATGGATTCGCATGTTGTCCGAGTAAAGACTTCCGTCTCATCAACCCCAACCAAAGCCGCATTGTGTCAGCTTCTAACTGTCGCCCTGTCATTGTGGTTGGCCATTCTCTGCATCAGGACTTGGCTATTCTTGCTCAAGCTGGTTTCACGCTGAACCCGAACGTCGTACTCCATTCTCTGGATACGCAGCTGATCGCGGAGTATCTCTACAGAAGCGGCGTCTGGAGCCTCAAGAGCCTTTGCAAGATCCTCGATATCAACTGCGAAGGCCTGCACGTTTCTGGCAATGATGCGACATACACCCTTGTTGCGTTGCTGAAGATGGCTTCGATGTTGCTCGGGTATCAGGAGAAGACCGAAAGTCAAATTATGGCTTTCAAATTGAGAGCTCTCGTGAAATACGCCGATGAGGAGCTGCCAGCACTCAAGGGGGAATATGATTCGGGTTATCGCAATCGGTGGCAGCAGTTCTTTGAGCGACGGAAGTACTGGATCTATGCGGGAATTGCTTGTCTGGCTTACCCTTTGGGTTGGGCGCTTCACTGGGTCTGAGTATTTTGAAATGGTTTGGAAGCTTTTACCAGCGAAAAGCATTTCCAGTGTAACTAATGAGGTACCTACCGGGGGATAGTGAAGGTTTGTGCCTGATAATCTGTTTGGCAAGTCCAATAGATCCAATTCCGGCCTTTGAGATGCTGGCATTGTGATGAGGCACCTTCAAGATAGGGTTCAAGAGGATGTTCTTTCCTGGATGGTCGTATCCTTGAACCATACCTTGGCTCTCGCGAAGGTTACATTAAGAGCGGAGTCACATTGCGGGGAAATGCGAACGCCCTTGATAGGCGGGACCAGGGATCGAAGCCTGACATTTAATCCCGGAAGCGGCGCCGCGTGTATGCATGCAGCTACAAAGGTCCTACCATCTGCAGAAGTATTACTGGCTTTGGTGAAGATGCTTCTCTTCTTTCTCGTTGGGCTCCGAAATGCCGTCGCGGCTCTGCAACCTCTTCCACCAGTACGGTGGACACAGCGAAACACCACAGCTGGCTTCTCACTCACAGAAGCACCGAAAGTCATCTACATAGATCGGTCTTTTTCCAATAAGGTGGATACAGATGGGTTGACACTCATTCCTCCAACCGCATATGAATTCGCCCAGACATTTCGCGAAGACCTATCTCAGCTTCTTGGTGTCAACTTCACGCTTGAGGAGGTCGACGAATTACCACCTAGGGGGATTCTCCTCGGACCATTCAAGGGCGAGGCATCGCAGTTGACCTAGGAGAACGGACGGGCGACGTCAGAAGACTACGAGCTGGAGATCAATCATGAAAGCATATATATCGGAGGAACAGGCTCTCGAGGCATGTTTTGGGGGACCCGAACACTGCTACAGCAAATCATTATCGCAAACGGAACAGACCTTCCTCTGGGTCGTACCGCAGATGCGCCGGCCTACGCAACCCGTGGCTGCATGCTCGATGCGGGGAGAAAATGGTATTCCCCGTCGTTTCTCAAGGAGCTTTGCACGTATGCATCGTTCTTCAAGATGTCAGAATTCCACTACCATTCCAGCGACAATTATCCATTGAACAGGGGCCGCAACGAAACCTGGTATGAAGTGTTCTCGCACTTCTCGCTCTATCCGGAGAACCCGGAGCTTCAAGGGATTATACAGCGCAAGAATGAGACGCTGTCACGCGCGGACTTTGAAGATTTTCAAAGACACTGTGCTCAGAGAGGCGTCACTGTCATACCCGAAATCGAAGCACCAGGTCACTGTTTGGCCATCACGAAATGGAAACCGGAACTTGCTCTTGCAAAGAAAGACCTCCTGAATTTGATCCATCCGGACGCTATACCCACAGTGAAAGCTATCTGGGCAGAGTTCCTGCCTTGGTTCAAGACGAAAGAGGTTCACATCGGAGCCGATGAATACGACGCAACTCTGGCAGATGACTATATCAACTTCGTGAATGAGATGTCCGAATTTATCAATTCCACGTCAGGAAAACGTATCAGAATAGGGGGTACTCATGAGCCTTCTGAAAACTTCGTCATATCCAAAGACATTATAATCCAACATTGGCAATATGGACAGTCCGATCCCGTTCAACTCCAGCGCGACGGCTATGCTCAGATCAACTCGGAGGACTGGTGGGCATACATGAGTCTCAAGAACGACCATACCCCAATCCTTCCCGCACCGTATCCCCAATTCTACACCGTCACAAGGATGATAAATTTCGCGAACGTACGGGGTTGGCAATGGGAGCCGTCTCTTTTCAATCCTGTGAACAAGACGGAGCAGTTGCAGCCAGGTGCTAGCGGGAACAAGGGTGCGATTCTGGCGGCATGGAACGACAATGGTCCTGACGCGACCACGCAGCTGGAAACCTACTACGCTATGCGTGAGGGCATAGCTATGGTTGGGGCAAGAGCGTGGTCTGGGGCACGAGGCGTTGAGATTGATGCGTCTTCACTGAAGGATACTCTGGATCTGCTTACATCTAGGGCACCAGGACATAACCTTGATCGTCGGATTCCACATCCCAAAGGATTTTCAAAGACTGGCCCATTGGTTTTATGGACGCGTCAGGGATCCGGTTATTCCAGCACACATCTTGCACTAGGTTCCTACGGCCCTCCGTACACCCTGACTCTCCGCATCTCGTCAACTTTCACGCTCAGAGGTCCCGACACCTCGCTCTCCCTTTCAACTCTTACCACAAACTCAACGAACACAACCACCCTCGTATTCACCACAAACGACAACTTCCCCTATCCCCTCCGCTCTGTCTCCAAATCCGACGGCCACGATCCAGGTCACCCAGGTCGCATCTGGACCAACCAAACTACCTCATCTCATGTCCCTGTGCATATTCCCTTGCCGGCGACACTTCGGACTGAGACAGATGTTGTTAATGGGAGCAGAGTGTGGGTGGATGGTGACTTTGTTGGACGGTTCGAGGTGTTCGTGTTTGGAGGGAGGAATACGCTGTTCAGTTGGAGTCAGATGGCGCTTGTGGCGCCGTTGGATGAAGTGGAGGGCGGGGTTGAGAGTTTCGTTCTAGAGGCTGGGGTTGCGGGAGGAGGGAATGGAGGGGGAGGTGGTGATCATGGTGAGCCGCCGGTCTCGCCTGCGGTTCGGAGGAGTATGGCCTGCGTGCACATTATGGCTGCGGTTCTGTCTCTCTGGGTTGTTCTGGTCATTTGAGGGAATGCAGGGTGCCTCGACGGACTTTCACTCTTTTGAGCTTTTTGTTGGGTTGCTCCGTGGGGGAAGCGCAGCAAGATGGTGGGGACTCTCAGATAATGACCTCCGGCCGTCTATAATCATATTGCTGCGAACGATCACTTCCAACACAGGTAGGATGTCACAGTCGTCGAAGAGTATGATTATGAAGACGTTGGTGAACACTGCCAAGAAGGATTGCGTCTACAGTGTGTCAACAACTGCTGAATAAATTGAACATGCCCAGCTCATGCTGCGCTTTGGGACAGTACAACGTACAGTAAAATCCGCTCATCCTTTAATAAGCGCGGCTATGAGTCCCAAAAGTGTTGCTTCGAACACGTTCCCCTGTCCAGCTTGCTTTATCTTTGAAATCCCACAACGGCCGTGGAATAGTTTGCTCGGAGCTTAAGTAAGTTTGTGCTAAGCTTTAAAGTGAGAACATTTGGAGCACCCAGTCGTTTGTTTCGAAAGAAGTTGGCTGAGGCTAGACATAGGCGGTGACCACCTCCTACGTCTTGACTCTCTCACTTTCACCGCCGCCCTTGCTCTCACCTACGTTTCGTGCCCTGCCCTCGACCGCCTTAGCGCGCCCGAGCCACAAATCCTTTTATGCCCTTCAACTTGAAGTTCTTGCTCTCCGCTCCCACCCTACCAACCCATTTCCACCTCACATACGAAAGAAGCCATGGCTAATGCGCTGTAATTGACTATGCTTCTAGCTATATTTGACGATGAATCTATGATTGACAACTGCAGTCTCTTCGATTCCACTGCGTGCGGATTATCCGACATCACCATCTCCGTAAAGAGTGGCGAGGAAGTCAAGACATATCAGGCACACAAAGCCATTCTCGCCAATAACTCTAAGTGGTTCTACACCCTCTTTTCTAACGATGTATGTGGCTGCTAAAAGTCAAACCGAAGTAGACTAACATGGTGGCAGACCGCAGTCGACTCAATCAAACTTGAGGAGAATAACCTACATCATTTTGATCTGCTTATGAAGTACTTCTATCATCACAACGGTCGCCGCGCAGCCACCGACACCTTCGAAAACCTGGAAAATGCGATTGGCATCTACGCTTTGGCCGAGAAGTACGAGTCGGCGCGCGTAATGGACGAAGCCGTCACCAATTTCTCTGTTTCGTCGAACTGTCTCGATCTCGATGTGAACAAGAAGAAGGCTCTTGTTGAGGCCCACTACTCACAATACTCTGGATCTGACAATCAGATGGGCCGGGCCATTGTGAACTGGTTGATGGAATGTGAGAGCGTTCATGCTTTCAGGGACAGCTTCATCAACAGCGTGGAGAGCGCCGAACTCATCCAGAAATATGGAGAATTTGCCAAGGACGTTATCGTTGTGGGCCGGGTGCATGAATTTCAGCTGTTCTAAAGGAGGATGCCAAAGTTGATCCCACACGGTGTCTTGGGCTTCATGCGTAACTGAAAAGTTCCTCTATCCAACTAGAGCATGAGAGAACATGTATGAGAGTAGCGTCATAACATACATCCAGACGTTCAATTGGACGGAACGATACGTTGTCGTTTACTCTTTTAAATTGACTCTTGTAGCTTATAAACTTGATGTTCAATCCGGCGTGACAGTGATCGAAACTCAACCGATGGGAATGCAAATAATCCCAGTCACACTATGACCCGCATCCTGCCATCCCCTGTCTATCACTTTTGCCTTCCAAATAGTTGCTACCAATTCCTATGGTCATACCTTTTGTTGTGGGCCTCTTCCTGGTCACACGAGCTACTTTCTTCATTTCGTTCTTGCCATTATACATTCTGCGGGACTGGGTTACAAAGCATTGTTCTCCTCCATATGGTGCATAATGACAGCTTCGCGAGGCTGAGAACGTAGACCTCTCATGTTCGCTATGTCGATGTAGTGGTTATATCAGAACGCTAGAGCTGGCACTGCACAGTCATGGAGAACCCAGTAGGCCATGTTATTGCCCTTCGCTTCTGGTGCTACGCAACCTTCCTTCCAGGCTGTGCGGGAAAGTTCAGGAACCCACGAACGATCCCTTTGGAATGATTCCTTAATACGATCCTCGAGCGATTCGAACACAGCGGTTCCTAGGTATGTAGCAACACCCCGGGCGAATGGAAGAGGTCTGGCTTCAAAATGAATAGTCTCTTGACCTGTAGACCTGAGCATATTGTACTTTTGCTTTCTCCCAAGTTAGAATGGCGATATGGCGGTATGGCGGCCCCCGGAGACGGGGCGGGGTGGGGAGCCACCCTGCCGCGAGGGTGATCTCCGCCCACAGCTTTCACTTCGACCTATTCACCGACCTAGTACCTCCGTTTGTCAATATAGTCGAGGCTTAGCCGACGCACAGACATATTACCTTTTTCAACCCCTCTCTTTCTGCGGCTTTCTCCCACTTGCTCCTCACTTCTGGTCACAAAGTTCACGCCACTCAACTTCATCATTCACCGCAGCAATGGCCAGCAGCAACAGCAGCTTGAAAAACAAGTATGCACTCTCAGATCTACCGTCACTACTATAGCCGAGTCCAGTGACTAATTTGCATAGCACGCTATACAACTGCTCGACATACTCTGATATTACCGTCCGGCAGACTTTCGACGAGGAATCGAGGGACTACTAGTTGCACAAAATCATCCTCGCCTCTCAATCTGAATGGTTTCGCAAGGCTTTCGCTGGCAATTTCAAGGTACTGTCGGCCCCAAACGCTAAGTCGCAGGTTCATCCGGCCGAGAATATAGAGTAACATGCTGTAGGAAGCCACCGCTCAGGTCTTGGAAGTGCACGACGACGACCGCCGTTACTTCGAGATGCTTTTGAAATGCATATACTCCCGCAGTTACGAACCCGGCATGGAGGGGTTAACCACGCTTCAATCTTGTGAGGACATCATCGGGATCTACATAGTCGCAGACAAGTATGGGTGCGACGATATCATGACGATGCTCCCCGCTAAGCTTCGGCACTACATTGGAAGGGTTAACCAGTGTGACCTACCGACACTATTTGAGCAGTTCTACAGCAAATGTGGGGCCACCGCGGAAACTGAGATGGGAAGCGTCCTCACGAACCGACTGGTCTACTCTTATAGAGGTACCCCAGCGCTGAACCGCACCCTTGTGGTGGATTGTCAGGAATTGTGTCTAGATTTTCCCGGTTTCGCTAGGGACGTCATGCTAAGGCTTGCTTCGGCGTTCGAGGAGAAGATTTTGGCCGATTCTTGAGCAGATTACGAATGGAGGGAGCGCTACATAGGGAAAGGTGCTACATCAGCCTACAAGCTAGGCGGTTCATGTGCTAAATTGACCGCTTATATTTTTGTAGACTTATGTGCTCAGTCTTCCAAAGCGTTCATTAGGTATGAAAGCATTTCGAGGAAATGAAATCCCTTGAGTGTTGCACCATCTTGTGAAAGCATTGTCAGGCTTCCAAATTTCGGCGATCACCACTTTCCAGAATAGTCATCTACGGAGTATGTAACTCTTTCCCTCATGCGGACTAGGTCCTTTATTTTCTGCGTGGTTATACCTTTGTATTAGTTGTGTAGCTCTTAGGAGAGCAATAGAACTCGGTGCATAGAATTTGTTAAAGGAATATAGGAAGGCCGAGGGTCTATGCGGCTTCACATACGTCGTTTTTCCTTTTTCAAATTTCTCTTACATTTGAGATGCACCAGTAATTCTGACACTAGAGCCTTCCGGGTTGAGTGGTGGTGAGCTCCCCCCAGTTCAGAGAGGAAAACAGGAGACGGATGAAGCCAGTCCTATGACCGATGTTTTTGATACCGCTATGATCATGAAATTGGATTATGTTCCACTGACCTAGTCTCGTTCAACAGTCTAATCAATTTATACTCTTCGCCAGCCAAACGTGTAATATCACATCAACAAGCTATCGTCATCACGAGGCGCAAAATCCAGGCGATGTGATGAATTATATCTAGAGATACCATTAGAACAAACGAAAAGACAAGACCTGGCGACGAAGACGTCAACCAGAGATGGAATCAGACATGCGACTTGAACACATCATGTGGATCGATTTGATGTGTATTGCATGTCAGACTGCACATGCCACATATTTCATCCGCATCGAGTCCCTTTTTAAGCTGTTTGGAAACAGAGATAGCGGGGTCCATCTCAATTTTTGCAGGCACGGCCAGAAGCTTGCACCTGCCACGTTGTGGCGTTCGCTCTACCTTGACCAAGGTGTGGTGAGCAAGTGAGCATCGCGACGCCCGTTTGTTTACATCGTCACCACCAGAGCCGGGTGTACCCATCCAGCACTTCCACTTTACAACTTCATTACTCTTCTGCTATCGTTAAGCAATTATGGCTAACACCAACGCCTCCCCGATAGACCTCAGGTGAGTGCACTCCATGTTGGGTTCAATGTAGTAAAGCGGTTAAGCGGCTTGGTAAGAGGCTTCTATAACCTTGAGATCCAATAATAGAGATTAAGTAGTCAGGTACATGTGGAGGAAACTTGATTAGATTGGAGATTATGAAAAGGAATAACACTCCAAAATTTGTCCGCGGCGTTTCACAATCGACTTCGTGCCCAGTTGTGAATGTCCCAGTGTACGCTAAACCTAATCCGCTATAGACCGCCAAGCTCATCCAGGGCATTCGTATTCCACCAGTCAAGCTCACCTCTGCCCATCTTCACGACACACCAAATCACACGATGCCATCCTCGGATTACGCCTCGGCCGCCGGCGGAGCACTCAAACTCAAAGGCGGCGCCATCACCAAAACCAAAAAGCGCAAGAAGAAGCCGTCCGCCGACGAGGCTCCCACCACTTCCGACCGCAACTCCGCCGCCACAACGCCCACAGCAGAAAGCTCCTCAAGCGCACTCGCGAAAACAGACACACCCAAGGAATCCTCAGCGACCCCTCGACGCTCAATATCGCCTGGCGAAGCTGAGAAGGAGATCAAAGCGGCTGGAGGTCGGCAGAAGACGGACGCGGAGAAGCGGTATGAGGAGATGAGGAGGAAGAGGCTGGAAGAGAGACTGAAGAAGGAAGGGGTGAAGACCCATAAAGAGAGAGTGGAGGAGTTAAACAAGTACCTCAGTGGGTTGAGTGAGCATCATGACATGCCGAAGATTGGACCTGGTTAAGACGATGTCGGGCGGAGGGTGAAGATCTCGTCGAAGGGTGCAGGAGGAGATGGGGGGAGCGACCAGTCGACCCAGACTAAGAGGTGTGGCATTTACACAAGCATAGCGTATAGTGCATATGTGATTCAGTCGTTTGGGAGAATGGCGGAGGTTCTAGAGACAAAGATCTAGTGAGGATTGAAGGCGTACAAATTATGGCGCATTATCTTTATGTCCGCAACCAATGAAGAGTAAGTGCTTGGGTGACTGCAGTGGTTCAATCTTCTTGACTAACGGAGTGATATAGATGCGCTGGCCTACTACCTGTGGGATTTGTTGCACAATCATTGTAATAATCGTAGCGAGATTATTCTGCGACGTATTGTGGCTGCCATGGGATCTGATTCTCAGGTAATGATTTGTAAAAGACTTTTGCCATTGACAGTGGCCGCGGGATCAGACCCCACGCCTTACTTTACGGACCTTAATATGTTTATAGAAAGAGGCATGGAGAGGACAGAGGAGCAGTGGAGTAAGCTATTTGATTCTGTTGGATTGAAGACTGAGAAGGTCTGGCGGCTAATATCGAACCCAGTTCATGCGACGATCGAAGCGCGCTTGAAGGGCCCGTAGTGTCATGATTACATCAATCATGGCATAACGTGCCTCAGTTGGCAGTAGATCCGAATGGCCAGCCGACGAGGTCGATATTGAGTAGCCTACTAGACTCAAGTTCTTTGGCGCGAGACTTGAGCTCGTCAATGTCCCAGTTGCACCACAAGAACTTTCCTTTGAGGAAGCGAGCCTCTGGGGTTGAGAGCCAGAGGTTGAAGCTTGCTGGGAGAGTAACTACGTGAAGAACGATTAGCCCCATCTCAGTGTGCAGTAGGAGTATAGAGCCCACCATCATCAGTCTTGACGTCTTTGAAGCTCTCTGCACCACCGACACTGAGGTTCATCTCAGTGAGGACAACGCCGGGCTGGGTGTGGAAGACCGCAAGGTTGGGCTTCGCGAGAAGCACGGTGTCCCACAAGCGGTAAACGGCCATTTTGGCAACGCAGTAGGAGGCGAAGGCGTCGTTAAGACTAAGATGAGCACCCCAGGAGTTGATAGCGACGACGTGGGCATCAGGTGCAGCGTTGCGGATGAAGGCTTTGGCGACCCACAAGGAGCCTTCGAGGTTGTCGGTGATGCCTTTGAGGAACTCGCGGCCGTCGACGTCTGCGAAGTTCTCCTTCGGCCCAATGGCGGCAGCGGCGTGGATGAGTGTGTCGATTTTGCCATCCCTGGCGAAGTTGTCGAAGGCGGAATTGACGGAAGCCTCGTCGGTGACGTCGGTGCTCTGAATGAATACCTTTGTGCCAGGACACTCCTTTTCGATAGCGGCTTTGTTCTCGAGCAGAGGGCCTTCACGACGTCCCAGCAGACCAATACGCGCGGCGCCTGCACGTGCAAAGAAGCGTGCTGTCTCTCCACCGATGCCAGTGTTGCCTCCACCCGTCACAAGTATCGATCTGCCTTTCTGAGAGAGTGCCGGAAGGCTAGGGTCGCCAGCGGGTTGAGCCTTGTTGTGCCAACGCTTGACGGGCGAGGGGAAGGGAGGGGGTTCGGATGCCATGATAACTTGATTGAGTTTTGTTGTACTGTGTAGAGAAGAGGCTGATTAGAATACGCGCTGCTTCGTTTTTGGGTTCCTGGTACTGCCTCCCCGTCGATCCTGGACCAGGTATGTCTATGGGTTTGTTATTTGTAATCTGGATATATAGTGCTTACAAATCTGACGCTTTTTAGCTGCTATCTCCTGCGGCGACTTGTTTACGGCGCTTACAACTTGAAATAATGATTTCGTGAGGCTGGTGCTGGTTACAGGCGCCGTGCAGCTGCATCGTCGATCCCAGCGCTTAGGGTGACCGCGTTGCAAAAGCTTACAATGCCTGCGAAATCTTAAGTGCCTTTGCGTCTGCGATTGATCATCTTCAATGGTTAAATGTAGCGGTTCCTCTTACTAGCGCCTTGGGTTCTCTTTAAGATGCTCCTAGGGACGAATTGGTGGAGGACGAAAGAAGAAATAAGGGTGAGGTGCGTACTTCATGTAGCATAACATTGGCATAAACGCTGACACCGAATGATAGAATTATGCGGTCACCGTCACCGATTACCGCAACCTCGTCTTAGCATTATACGATGCCCAAAGACTCCCGATGTTGCGCGGTGTCTGCAGGAGACTCACCATAGCGATAGGCCCTTGCTTGCCATGAAGCGGTTGCATCATCTTCTCTGAGTGTACGCGCCGCAACTGGGCCACTTCCAGCCTCAATCCCTTAAGAATGTGCTCGTGCTGTGATGACAGTGCTGGGTGACGGCGCCATCATGGTTGGGTTTCGCGATTTCTATTTGGGAACACATATGTCGCACAGGATCTCAATGGGAGCCAACCCCAAGTCCGCAACAATGGCCGTGGGTCGATGCTACGGTAATACAAAGCTATTGTTGCGTTAAATGCAGCCATTTCCCCCGGGGTATTTTGACTCCAGTCACTCCTTCTGCAGCGGATTACACTTTTCCAGTCACTCTTTTCTTCCAAGTTCCTTCAGTCTACCCTAGGGTACATTGCCTCTCGTTCATTTCCTTTGCCATCAAATCGCTAGCCGTGGTTTGTTGGCCCACTTACTTCACAAAATTTCCGTCCCCCTCCTTTCCCCTTTCCATCTTCCTTCGTTTGCACACAGCCGCTGCATTCCACACGCATCGTCCTGGCCATTCACCAGCGTCTTTCGAGTCGGGTGCGCTAACCGTTTCGGTCTTAGCGGAATCGACGTGGTTGCCCTGGTTGAGGCAAACAAAACCTCGACGCCTTACTCTCTCTCTCTCCTCTCCTCCGCCCGACTCAAAACATATCGTGACTGGCCTTTCTTCATCTTTCTTCTGCTACGTCTCTTTCTTCACGATCGATCCTGAACATCTGGAGTCTCGTCTCCATTCCGCTCCTTAGGACTCGTTCTATCCCCAAGCGGCTCTTTCCTTGCGCATTCCTGCCACGGACAATATCCACAACAAGACAAAACACTGTCTCTCCACAGGCCTGCACCCAGACGTGTCACTCCTTCTGCGTAGGCTGGAACCAAGGTTGGTTGGTTGTCATTTCCTTCTTTCTGCGCTCACTGGCTTATCATGCATGCCAGAGTTGTCTCATTGCTCCATCTTCACTTTTACAGCAATAGGCGTCCTTTCTTCTTGAAATGAGGCTGGTCACCTTCTTCTTCCTGGCCGCTGTTGCGACCTCCGTCGTGGTACATCCGCACAAGCAGGCACACGGGCGGTTCCACCAAGCCCTCGAGAGGCGCGAACCCAAGGTCGCTATCGTATATGCGCCAGGGCCGATCGCGACTGTAGTTGTCTATATACTCAACGGGCAACCCATCTCTGAGGAGGAGGTGCGCCAGGGCATTGCCAATGGCACTCTGATTTGGGGCGACGACGGGAATCTCTCCACTTCCTTCGCAAGCATTCCAACGCCTGCTCTGCTTCCGGTGAAGAGCGAGCCTCCTCAGCAGTCGTCCCAGCAGCCCGCCAAGGAGCCGACTACGCATGTGGACGAGAAGCCTACTCCGTCCGATCCTCTGCCGTCCTCGACCCCGCAGCCGCATAACCCAGAACAGGCGCCATCTCAGCCGACGACCCCGTCCCACAATAACAACCACGATAGTGGGGTTGAGGGCGTCGACAAAGAGTTTCCCAATGGCCAGTTCTCCTGCAACACCTTCCCTCATGGCTATGGCGCCACTACAATCGATCACGCAGGCCTTGGGGGCTGGATTGGTATACAAGATCCAGGCGTTGTTGCAGCGGCTGGATATGATGATATCATGACTGTTCCACATGGATCTTGCTCTGCCGGGACATGCTGCAAGCCGGGTGCATTCTGTTCTTACAGCTGTCCGCCCGGATACCTCAAGGCTTCCTGGCCTCAAGAGCAAGGCATCCGTAAGCAAAGTATAGGAGGCCTTTATTGTAACCGGGATGGAAAACTGGAGATGGCAAGCGGCTCCATTGCAAAGACCCTTTGTGTTAAGGGTACCGATAAAGTCACTGTCAAGGTTCAGAACAAGCTTTCCAAGGCCCAGTCAATCTGTCGCACCGATTATCCAGGTACGTTTCTAAATGATGGCCTGTTGGAATTCCTTCTCACCACAAGCAGGTACTGAGTCCGAAACTATTCCCATCACCACAAGACCTGGCGAATCTGCCGAGCTTGCTTGCCCCGACAACAGCAAGTACTACAAGTGGGATGGCAAGCCTACATCAGCGCAGTACTATCTCAATCCCAAGGGTGTTTCCGAGAAGGAAGCCTGCCAGTGGGGTGATGGAAGTAGGCCCATCGGTAATTGGGCGCCCGTCAACCTAGGCGTTGGTTATGATGCGCAAAGCCAAAAGGCGTATATATCGCTCTTTCCCAATAAGCCAACCAACCCCGACGCCAAGCTTGACTTTGCTGTCGAACTCGTTGCCGACGACATGAACGGAAGGTGCAAGTACTCCAACGGCGTATACTATTCCGGCGGCAACAGCTATAGCGAGTCCTCATCGACCACGGGTTGCACGGTAAGTATCTACTCCTCCGATGTGAAAGAAAGTACTGATAGCATGGAAGATTGCTCTCAACTCTGGGACCCTCAACGTTGTCCTCACCGACAATTGAGGCCCACCGACGATCAAACATTCTTCGGCATATTTCCCCGTTCAAGCGTCCATAATACACGGTTTCTCCATTTCAGATCAATGTTCTGCGATGCTCGCACATGCTTAAGTGTCGAAATTTGTACTCATATTGCGCTACTTCGTATCCATGGGCAACCTGGATCTGTGTGCATATGACGGATTCTGACGAAGATCTTCGGCCAGCGTTCGACCCACTTCATAGCGCTTTCTCGACTATACTACTATGGGGGAATGACCCGTGGCTATTATTTTGTAGAAGCCAAGGACATATTGTTTTCATACTCGGACATACTTCCTTTCTTTCCCTACTGGTAGTCCTTCGGGTGCTCGGATGGTGGACTCTCTTCGGCACGGCTTCTGCTTTCTCTTAACGTGGTTATAACCTTTGAGAGCCGTTCTTTTCTCGGATTGTTCTCGGGAGGCGTTGAACGGAAATATCCACTAGGGAGGGGCTGGCCTCTGGAGTTGCTAAGGAATGGGTTTCTTCACACGTATCTGCTTGGCCTAGGGTTTCTTAGGCCGGATAGCTTCAATGCACAGGTTCAACTACGTGTGTTTCGGCGTCATCGTGGTGGGATGATCGGTATGAACCTCGAACTAGCGACCTCTGTAGCTGTGAAAAGTGTCCATTATTGTCCACCTCCCTCCTGATCGTTCGACGTTGACATACCCAAGCGCTTAAAACCGGCCCATTAGCAAAAGCCCAAGACATCAACGCCCAACACACCCTTGGGAGCCCGACCCCAGGGTCTCGGAGGCGTAACACAGAGTAGTAGAACAAATCGCCCACGTTCCCTGACGCCACAACTCCGCACCAAGAACCGAAACCCCGCTGCGTGGCTAGGCGGCATCTTTCTCACTTCCTGGCTCAAGTATTGGATCTGGAAACATGTCCACGTGTGCTTGATACATGTACCGTGTACCTGGGCTGTTCCACTGACTAAGTCTAGAAGTAGCTGTAGGGCATTTGCACAAGGCATGAGGACGAGACTTAGTATGGCAGCCCGCGCCTCTGCGTAGGCAGACAGGCTTAAGGTCGTACTGGAAACTGGGAAGCGCTACTGCACTCGGCGCGGGATGGGATGCTATTACTTACTTACTTACTGTACGTCGACGGCCAGACGCGTACGCACGAGTCAGAGCTGGAGGAGACACAAAGCAGCCGAGAAGGAGAAAAGAAAAAGATAGGAGGTATCCACTAGTACACCCCGGCAGTAGTCACATACATATTCCTTCTTTCTTTTTTCTTTTTTTTTTTTTTTTTTTTTTATTGCGGGCCCAAGAAAGGGATAAGCATATGTTTGTTTTTACCCTATTTATTTTTACAAAAAACAGACCCCAAATAACGGTAATATATAAGAATTGCATTAT